>PVIC010023121.1:0-27092 GCA_004025085.1 Thryonomys swinderianus | reverse complement strand
ATAGTGAGCTCAGGGCCAGCCTGAACTACCAAGCGAGACCCTGTCTCAAAAAAAAAAAAAAAAGTGTTGCTTTAAATTCTTCTTAAGACCCAACCAACTAGCATTTGACATAGCCCAACACACATTATAGTACACTGGCTTCCTGAAATCAGTCTCAACACTGTATGAAAATCCATGCCAATTTTTGTTTAATTGGTCCAGACTGAAAAGCTGTGATAGGGACTGACATATAATGAAAAGACCTCTAGTAAAAGGTCTCTAGATAAAACCAGGGGGACTTTATCATGATTTCAATTAATAAGGTATATTTTTAAAGAAGAGGCTTATTTGCCCCAATGTTAGCTCTATACAGAGAGGAATCAACACAGGACAAATAACTCTTGCCTTTTTATTAATTTGTTTTAAATAGAACTCAGGTATTAGACTGAATAAATTAGTACTTAGTCCAAAAATGATCATTTAAACTTGAATTATCTATAAGGGAATTATTACACATAAAAGTCATAGAAGAAGACAAAACATGTTCTCATTTGTCTTTTTGTGCTAGTTTCTTTGTGAAAGACTTTTAAATATCTTTCAGACCATAAGCCCAAGTTGATTTTATCCTTTTAACCAAAAAGAGTATTTCTCAATCCCCTCCAAATAAATTTTATAGGCTTTCTGATTTACAGAACTATAAAAACGGTGGATCCAAATTCATACAAGATTCTATGATGCAGTTCTCTGAGCAACAGAACCTTTACCAACTCCCACACTCGCTCTGTGGCACGTCGGCCATCTTGCTCAGCAGTGACTTCAGTTCAATCGAGAGGATAAGACCCTGTGAGTGCTGGGAGAGCAGAGGGGCTGACTCTAAAGTACAGCACAGCATGATCCTGTTTAGTGTTTCTTTTTACTGATCATTGCCAAGTAAACAGTTTCCAAGAATGTGAGAGATAAAAATGTTCACTGCAGTCTCCAAATGTGCCAATTTTATCTGAAGAACAGATAAAGAAAGGAGGCAATGACTCTGTACAGATTTTTCTCTTGCTAAAAGCAGGTAGAGAATCCACATGTATCTTTCTTTTGCTCCCTTTCTCTTGCTTTCCTCAAAAGGGAAAATGAGGTTGATCCATTCTGACTTCCTCTGAGTGTTCTGGGCTCTATCCTAACTCTTCTTCAGCCTCTGAGCTGGGCAGGAGTAGCAAAGAGGGAATAGAAGGAGAGTCAGAAAGACTACTCCAGCTGTAAAACATATGCTTTTATTTGAGTAAAATTTTAAATTCTGGATTTAATAGTTTTCAGAAGGTTACAATCATACCACAAACCTCAGCAAAGCTGCAATGTACTTTTGTCCTCAGTTTCAGACCTTAAACCTTCAAAGAACTGAAATGAAATAAAAATTTACAAATACTTGATTGTAAGCAAACTTTAGATACTTCTATCAAAGTTTAAATTGTTAACATTTTAAAATAAGCTAATGTTTAAAAAATTAGAAACCTCATTAAGCTCTAGAATTTTAAAAACTATTTTCTTTCTACAGAACAATGATTACCTCCTAACAGTTATCCCATAAGAAAAAGAAAATTATGAATGTCAGGAAGCAGCTTGATTGTCAGTAGTATCTATTTATATCTCCTTAACCCCACGTGAATGTTCAAAGACATGTGGTAGAAGAAATTTCTCTACTTCTAAATTAACAAACTGTAAAAACATTTACAGAAACTCCATTGTTTCACATTTAAATTCAGAGTTTCATAAATAACTCATAAACTAGCAGTTTATAGAGAGGTTCAGCAGAATGCTAAGAGATGTTATCAGTTAACTTTGAACATTAATCTGTTCACATCCCTAAACTTGTTATATCACATATTTAAAAATTAAAGCTGTGCTGGATACAAAGTGATCAACAAAAAAGAGTAAGGGGGAGGGAAAGAGACTGAAATTTTCTAACTTTGAGATAATTTATAGCCTAAAATGTCAGAAAGCAGTGGAAAAGCAGAACTGATTTGCCTAAACGATTTTCTATGTCAACAGTCATCAACATAGCATCAAGTCTAAAATTTAACTACTAGTATTGTTATTTTCTCAGTAGTCACCACTTATAGAAAGTATTGATTTTACGTAAATTTTAAAAAATCGAACCAGAAAATGATTATGACCTGTTATTATACTTTTGAATTAATAATGAATGAAAACAGAACTAAATCTAATGAAGGCACTATTGTAAACAGCAATTCATACCTTGCACACATAAAACCCTCATCTCTGCCTCAAGAATGATCTCTACCCGTGAGAATTATGTTATAGTTTTTTTAAAAACTAAGAAATACTAACACGGAGAACTGAATTTTGATCACTACACACACAAACACACATATGTGCTGACATAATAAACTGTATGTATGTCAGCAGTACCTTGAATCTCTTCTAAACTGTAGAAGTCCTAGTCTTTTAAAAAGCTCACTTAATCACCATAAAGTTTCAACAGCCAAAATATTTACTTAAGCCAGTACTTACTACTTAAGCCAGAATGTGCGTCAGGATAACCTGGCACTGCTTAACATACAAATGCCGGTCCCTCCCCTGGTGTTTCTGACTCACTAGGCTTAGCGTGGATCCCAAGCATACACATTTGTAATATTTTTCATGTGAGGCTGAAGTTGTAGGTCCTCTGAGAGCTACTGGCCTAAATGATTAATGATATATCAGCACAGCTCTAACCAAAAATTTGGTCAAGATGTATGTAAACCAATAAGGATAGAATAATGCTTAGAAAGAACAGAGATAAATTCATCCTTATTACATCAAAACATCAACATCAGCTTCATGGTCTTCCTCAGTCACTTTCAAGGACAGCACCTCTTCGTTGAGGAAGAGCCCGCTGAGCCTCTCCTTCCGTGCCTGCCTCTGTTCCTTCAGCTGCCTCTTGCGGAAGGCCTTCTGCTGTAATTTCCGCTGCTTCGATCGCTTCTGTCAGAGCAAAAAGTTGTAGATAAGTAAGGCTTATTCTTGGTATATCCAGGCTAAACTGCTTTATGGATCAAATTCTCTGCTTTCCAAATTTTAAGAGCTGTTCAAATTCCTCTATGGTATGATTCTCATAGTAAGTGAGTTACAGACTTTAATTTGAAAATGAGTCTTTAAGATTCTATTTTTATGATATTTAACCAGTAGCTACAGATATCTGATCGTACTGAAGTCCTACTTTTCTTTAAACCTAATTAAGGCATACTGATGTTAATGCATAGTGAAAATAAATGTAAGGAGACTATATGGAATACATTTAGAAGATATTGTCCAAATCTATAATGCTTATATTAGTACTCAAAAGTACTAGCAATTTGAAAATGACTTTTCATGGCTTTTTCATTAGAATCCAAGTGGATACATCCGTCCTCATCAAGGTGAGCTGAGGGATGACCACGAATCCAGAGAAAACCCTTGGCCGCCAACAAAGCTGTCCATGCTTCTGCTACTTCACTATGACCCAAGGCAGGAACCACTGGGTATCAAGTCACTACTGCGCTCTTAAAAAGAGATTCTCTTTTCCTCTTGAAATCATTCCAGACTGTACCAATACAAGGGACATAAATCCCCTACTGAGCCATAGCACTGTTCTATATATATATATTTAATTTATTTTTAAAAATACCCTATAATATTATATAGAATGATTTTCAGCTGTGAAAAAAAGTAGACAGCAATTACAGAATGCATTATTACATCTTAAATTACCTAAAAAGCAACATTCAAGATTAAAATATCCAGGGCTGGAGGGTTAGCTCAGTGGTTCCGGCGCCTGCCTTGCAAGAGCAAGGTCCTGAGTTCGATCCCCGGTAACCACATATAATGCTGGGCGTGGAGACACGCCCACCAACAATCAACACCACATACCACAATGCCGATGTGGTGGCTCACGCCTGTAATCCCAGCACTTGGGAGGCAGAGACAGGAGGATTGCTGAGTTCGTGGCGGTTTGCCTGGGCACCATAGTGAGCTCAGGGCCAGCCTAAACTACAAAGCGAGACCCTGTCTCAAAAGCAAAATAAATAAATAAATAAATAAATAAATAAATAAATATCCAGAAAATACTTGACACACAAGACACCCAACACTTTTAGGAGCTAATAGACAGCAATATCAGCAACACAATGATTCGCTTAGTAGTGAGATTCACTTGGTAGCCAGCTGCAGTCAATATTGCTATCTTGACAATTACTCATTAAAACGGACCCCAAAATCAGATAAAATCAAATACTATTGTGGGTCAAGAGTCATTCCAAGCTCTCAGCCTGAACTACTTTGTTCATTAGCACCACATCCTGCTTGTTCACTTAAACCCAACACCTATAGACATCTACAAATCAGGACAGTTTTATTCATCAAGTTTCAAAGCAAGAGTACAGACGTTAATACTGAAAGACAGCTTTGCACAAGGAGACATTTTACTTTTGAATCCCGAATCCGCTCCGCCGCACTTGCAGACAGGTTGCTATCACTGTGTGCTCGGCTCATGTTGGCACTGGAGTTGGAAGCAGAGTTTCCGACACTGGAGCCACTGCTGCTTGCAGAACTGACCATGCTGGCACTACTGCTGCTGGCGCTGGCACCGCTCACTCCGCTGGTGCTTGCACAACTGAAGTTGCTTCTCTTCCAGGCCTCTCTTGCAGGCCGCTGGCGAAGGCTATGCTCCTTGATATAGTTTCTGACCTGGAGACACATGGACAAAAATGGGTGACTGTTGTGCCTTGACATCCTAGCCTTAAGATGCTGGGGAAAAAAACCAACTTGTCCTTAACTCGAAAGATTTTGTCAAAAGTGATGCAGATGGGGCTGGAGGGTTAGCTCAGTGGTTCCGGCGCCTGCCTCGCAAGCGCAAGGTCCTGAGTTCCATCCCTGGTAACCACATATAATGCTGGGTGTGGAGACTCACGCCCACCAACAATCAACACTACATACCACAGTGCCAGACGTGGTGGCTCATGCCTGTAATCCCAGCACTCAGGAGGGCACAGACAGGAGGATTGCTGAGTTCGCAGCGGCTTGCCTGGGCACCATAGTGAGCTCAGGGCCAGCCTGAACTACAAAGCGATACCCTGTCTCAAAAAGCAAAAAAAAAAAAAAAAAAAGTGATGCAGATGTATACATAAGGTAGAATAGAAGGATAAAAGAAACCTAAGTTTAGAAAAAAGCGCCGAAGAACTTTCAGGGTTTAGGACTATAAGAAAAAAAATAGAAACAAGCAACAAAATAAAATAGTTGAAATTAAGTATTTGTTAGAAGTCTACTTGATTTAAGTAAATTAATCATTATATCTGTGATTGGATCTTTTTCCTAAATTTTAATTAAGAGCCAATGATATGTGTCTTCAAATGAAAAGCATCAACATATCATACTAGTGAAAAATGGGCGGACATGTAGAAAACTAGTCTACTTATATTGAGAAAAATACTGAAATCAAGAGAAAATTTTCATAAATGATAAATGTAAAATAAAGCTAATGTAGAACATTATCCACCAAGAAAAAGTAACAGCAAAGACCAAATTTAGAAAATATTACAAATGCATATTTTACAATAGCAGAGGGAAAATTCATTAGGTTTTACCCTAGCCAGCCTCAAGTACTCCATAAGATTAATCAAATAACCTCAGATGTTTATAAAAGTATATTTCTGATTTATTAGTACAGTACTTCAATTCTGTCAATTTGCCTCATAAATTTCATCAGAATAAATCTGTTTCTTAATCTACATGTCCCTTAAGTGATTAAATTTCAAAACCTATATAACTAAAGAGCAGGTTCTAGATCCACACTGAGAAAAACGGTACTGCTGAGTGAGGTACACATAAACTCTTAAACCAATACATTCCCAAATATTATCTTCCTTTTCTCTCTCTCTCCCTCTCCCTCTCTCTGGTGTTAGTAGGCAAACCTGAGCCTCATGAGAGTTATATCCCCAGGCCCACTGCCATTTTTTTCTAATATTTTATCTCACAATAGTGATTTAACTTTTTTTTTTTTTTTGAGACAGGGTCTCGCTTTGTAGTTCGAGATGACTCTGAGCTCACTATGTAGCCCAGGCAAGCTTTGAACTCAGCAATCCTCCTGTCTCTGCCTCCCGAGTGCTGGGATTACAAGCGTGAGCCACGACCACGACGCCCGGCACTGTGGTATGTGGTATTGATTGCTGGTGGGCGTGAGTCTCCACGCCCAGCATTGTATGTGGTTTCCGGGGATCGAACTCAGGACTTTGCGCTTGCGAGGCAGGCGCCAGAACCACTGAGCTAATCCTCCAGCCCTAGTGATTTAACTTTAATTCTCTATGTACCTGTGTATCACTCAAGTTCACATTTTATAAGATACCGATATTTTTTAATAGGTACACAATCTGTATTGACTTTACATACCTGCTTTAGTTTTTCATCTGTGAGACAGTTAAGTTCAATAATAAACTCACTGTCTGTAGGGGAGATTTGAGCAGAAGGATCAATGATTTTAATAATATCAAGTTGCTCCCGAAGACCCATCTCAGTACTGACTTTACGACTCAGATACTCAATATATTCCACCTATGTGATGAAAAATTATAATGAAAATATCAATGTTAAAATCTCTAATCCTTTAGTATATAAATTATAATGTGTTTTATTTATCAGAGGCACTTAACAATTTTATGTTTCCTGAAAAACAGGTAAAGGTCAAGTTCAGATTACTAACTATCCACATCTACTCAGTGGATTTACACAGGAAATAAAACGTGCTTTACGTATTCTCCACACATTTCTGTTGGGGATCAAGCCCAGGGTTTTGTACATGCCAAGCAAGCGGTCTAGGATGGAGTCACTGAGCTCCATCCTTGGCTCCCACACAGACGGAGACAGCTTTACCTGCTCATCATTAGTCATCGCACTCCAAGGAAGCTCATCTAAATTCCGGTGCTTGTTTTTCTTTTTGGGAAGCAGGCAAGGCGAGCTCGGTATACTCGGTATGACATCAGAAAGTACATCACTCCCACTGGCAATATCACTGCCTGGTAACTTTATATAAAGATAAGGATAGAAAAGGGTAGGGGAAGCAAAATTATTCAAAAGACATTTTAAATACTGCAATCCATTTCACACGTTGATTATAAATTACTTTAGCTGGGCCTGGTGGCACACCCTATAACCCCAGCACTCGGGAGACAGAGGCAGGAGGATCGCCCTGAGTTTGAGGCCAGCTTAAGTTACACAGTGAGTCAAGGCCAGCCCTGAAATACAAAGTGAGATCCTATCTCAGAAAAAAACAAAACAAATACAAAAAACCCAGGATGGGGATGTGGCTCGGTGGTTCTGCACTTGTCTGGCAACCACGAGGCTCTGAGTTCAATCCCCAGTACCACAAAAAAAGAAAAAACAAGTTACTTTAATATAAACCTAATGGCAAACACAGACTCAGAGGATATTAATTCTGACCCATGGCTATTTTATATAAAGCTGCATCAATATATTCTTTGTATACATTCACTTATTCAGTAAGATATTTTCTAAGAACTTAAAATAAAAACTAAGACTTCTTGCAGTACTAGGGATTAGAACTCAGAGCTTCTGCACTGAATTACACCCCAGCCTTTTTTTAAGTTTTCTTTTTTTTTGAGACAGGGTCTCGCTTTGTAGTTCAGGCTGGCCCTGAGCTCACTATGTAGCCCAGGCAAGCCTCGAACTCAGCAATCCTCCTGCCAGCAATCCTTCTGCCTCCCAAGTATTGGGATTACAGGCGTGAGCCACCACACCTGGCAAGTTTTCATTTTTTATTGGTACATTGTATTATATAATAATTACATTCTCTGTGGGGATACATGTACATAACTCATCTCAATTCTTTTTTTAATCTCCTTTCCCTCCCATCCTTGTCTCCTCCCTCCATCTTGGTCCTTTTCCCACTTGAACAAAATCTTTCTTGCTATATCTTATCATCTATTTTGTATTGTGCTCTATTGTCTGTTTATTTGAAACAGGGTCTCGTTTTGTAGTTCAGGATGGCCTTGGGCTCACTATGTAGCCAAGGTAAGCCTCGAACTCAGCAATCCTCCTGCCTCTGCCTCCCAAGTGCTGGGATTACAGGTGTGAGCCACCACGCCCACCCAGCACTGTGCTATGTGGTACTGTTTGCTGGTAGGTGTGAGTTATCACAGTCAGTATTGTTATATGTGGTTACCAGTGATCGAACCAGGGATCTTGAGCTGGCTAGGCAGGCACTGGAACCACTGAGCTAAATCTCTGGCCCCTGATTTATTTCTGAGACAGGTTCAAACTAAGTCTTGGTACATTTTATATACATGTTATGATCACAATCGACATTGAGAATTTGTACCAGTCCATGACATGATTTAATTCTCATTTTCCCATCCCCTTATATGAGCTTTGTTTCCTTTTATTCAATCATCACATTTTTTCTTTCCCTTCTTTACTTACCCCTACCCCCTTTTTCCCTTTGACTGTTTTCTTCCTAACTCATAATACCTATCATACATTTTAGAACTCACTTACACCTTCAGTTTCTCATACCAGAGAAAAGATATGGTATTTACACATTTGTATCCTATTTATTTCACTTATGAGTATGTCCTCAAGGTACATCCATTTGAATATAAAGGACAAAGATTTATCATTCTTTAAGCAGAGTAATACTCCACTTTATGTTTTTAAAATCACATCTTATTCATCCAGTTTCCAGTTAATGGGCATTTAAGTTGTTTCCAAGATTCAGTTATCACAAACTGAGCTGCTATAAACATGGGTGCACATATGTTGCTGTGACATGAATCTTTTAATTCTTTCGTGTATATCCCTAGTAGGGGAATACCTGGGTCAAAAATCCTAGTTTTTTGAGGAAACTGCACACTGATCTACACAATGGTTGCACCAGTCTACATTCCCACCAACAGTGGAGAAGGGTCTCTTTCAACTAGTCACAAAGCTGCCCTATCTATGCTAGAACTTGTGTTCTGGTTGCCTCAGCTTCCTAGAGAGCTGGCATTAGAGGCCTATACCACCATGCTGAGGTAAAATCAAGATTTGTTAAAATGCTACTTAAGAGATAACTGTCACTAAGGATTTTAAATTCTAGTGCCAATGTTACCAGGGCCCACAGAGCAGTGACAAAGAAGTACCGGTCTCCATTTTGAGAGACCTCAGGGATCTGCCACTAACTGGCTTCTTGCCACCGAGCAGGATACATGGCCAACACAAAGACAAGTAAATCATGACTCTTGTTTTCAAATTCATATTAATCTCAAGACAGTTAACACAATTTAAAATATGCTGCTGATATAAAATACTTTAAAGATCAAGAAGATAATAAAAGAAAATTCAAAGAACAGAATATAAAGCAGAGACAAAAAGGAAATAAAAACAAGCCTAACAAAATCAAATCAGGTCAAAATAAGACAAGCAGCACTACACTCCATTTTATATTGCCAACTAAAAAAGTAAGTGGATTTCAATTTTAAAAGCTTTATTGAAATATACTTGAGAAACAAAAACCCCATGTATTTAATATATGCAAGTTGATGTATTTGGACTTAGGCATATGCCTGCAAATCTACAACCACACCTAAGTAAGGAGCATAGCCATCATCTCCAAAAGTGCGAATGGGTTACAATTTAAATAAATACACTTAAGACATTAATTATAAAACAAATTTTTTCTCCTAACAGAGCACAAAACAAAGATACAGCTTCCATGTTTATTTCAGTTACTTTCTTGTTACTGAAACACAATACCTGAAACCGACAACAGTAAAGTGAAAAAGGTTTATTTTGGCTCACAGTTCGGAGAGGTTTCTGTCCATAGTCAGCCAACTCCAGGGCATGGCAGGCTGGCTGAGGAGCATGGCAGGGGAGGAACTGCTCATGGTATGATGGCCAGAGGCAGAGAAAAAGATCAAGGGAGGAGGGAGGAGGCCATGCCACAGTGACCAGGCCAAGTCCACAGCGACCTAGCTCTTGGACTACCCCTAACCTCTCACTGTTACATCCAGTCATAAACTAATGAGCGGGCTGATCCAATAATGAGTATCATGCTCCACAATGCAAGAACCACCTCTGCAAACCCCATCTATGAATGCATGACGATGTGGAGGGACATCTAGATATAAGACACAACATTCCACCCCCTGACCCCCAAAGATTCGTGTGCACTGCTTTATGCAAAATGTATTTAGTCCATCTCTGATATTTAAAACAAACTCTTAGTTGTGAGCCCCTATAAAAATGTAAAGAAAAGGGCCTGGGATTTAGCTTAGTACTTCCAGCGTCTGCCCGGCTAGCGCAAGGTCCCAAATTTGATTCCTGGTTACCACATAACATAGTGCTGGGCATCACGCCTCACACCCACCAGGAATCAGGACCATACACCACAATGTCGGGCGTGGTGGCTCACGCCTATAATCCCAGCACTCGGGAGGCAGAAGCAGGAGGATTGCTGTGAGTTCAAGGCTTGCGTGGACTACATAGTGGCCTCAGAGCCACCCTGAACTACAAAGCAAGACCCTGTCTCAAAAAAAAAAAAAAAGAAACAAAGTTAAACATTGCTGGCATACAAAGGCACAGGGTAAACATTCCCATTCCAAAAAGCAGAAATAAAACAAAAAGGAATGAGACAGAGCAAGACCAAAATCTAACAAGGCTATCATTACATCCCATAGTTCTGTGTCCAGCACCTGGGGGAATCTGTGGTAATACGTGAGCTCCAAAGGGCTTGGGCAGCCCTGCCCTAAAGCATTAAGGCCAGGTTTGCTCACTCCTTGCACCTTCCTCAGAGGGTACATGTTCCTGGCTTTTCCAACATGCTGGTCTTCACTGTACTTTTGGCTTCACTCTCACAGGTTCAACACTGTCCTCTCAGAGGCACAATGCCTGGCCTCCTAGGCCTTCTGAAATCTAGACAGAAGATTCTCTGACACTGTAACTATGACATTTTGCAGGAACATAAAATCGGCACCACAAGGATAACACTAAGTTGTGCTGTCAGTTGAAACAGTAGCTGAGCCCTTTCTCATCATGTTGATGGTTGCAGAGGCCTCTGTCTGAGTGCCTGGATGGCTGAACATGGTGAATTGAATCCCAAGAATCAATTCCCATTCCCTAGACTGCCACCACTCTGGAGCATGGTGCCCTGGGGTTCTCTCAAATCAAAATCTTTTACCTTTGCAAATTTAGCCTATAAAAGGTGAATCTTTTGATTCCTCACATTCTTTCAAGACACTTTATGTACTTTCCAGATCCATGGTACTTAGCTTCTTGGATGGGGCGGCATACCAGGGACTGAACTTGGCCCTTGTGCTTCCAAGGTAGGTGCGGTACCACTTAAGCTAAATCCCTGGCCCTTAGCTTCTTTTTAATGATAATCTTTTTAGCACCCAAACTCTCCTTTACTCCAATTTTACAGGCCCCAACTGTATGGGAGAATCCTTGCTGGTCAAACTCAAGTTTTTAAATCATTGTACTGGGCTGTTTACTCTTAATTCTCAAGGTAGAGGTGACTAAACTCCCCCAGCAGTCAATACCCAAGCCACAGCCTGCACATTTAGCTGCCTTGAAATTTCCTCCACCTGATTATTGTGCTGCTTTTAATCTCAGTCTCCATCATGTCTCAAGACATAAGCAAGAAGTATGCAAATTATGTGCCAGAATAAGGCACACGTGGTTGGGAGTCCAAATGCCAACGGAGTCCTTTTCCAAATGAAACAGCCTGTGCCTGGTCTTTATTGAGTACATCACTGCCAACATTTTGGTCCTCACAGCTCCAACCAAAACTCCCATAAAGCTCACCTCACAGCACTTTAGGATGACTTCTCCAGGCGGCATCTCCAGACCTTTCCAAACTTGTCCTGTAAGCTAGTTCCAAAGGCTTCTGACCCATTTGCTCAGGTAGTGTCATAATAATGGCTCTATTTCTCTCCTACCCAAATCTGTCTTAGTTATAGTCTCCTTGCTGAGACACAATATACAACGCCCAAGATTTAAAGGAAGAAAGGTGTTATCTGGCTCTTATTTTGTAGGTTTCAGCCCATGGTCAGCTGGTTCAAAGGCAGGCTGGCATGGCAAAGGGCTGTGACAGTGGAAAACTGTTCAGGGCATGGCACAGAAGGAGAAAGGGATCTAGGGAGGAAGGAAGGAGATCTACTCTTCTAGGCTACGTCTGCAGTAATACACCTCCTCCGACTAGGCTTTACTTCCAATATCACATTTAGCTTTAAACTTGCTGATGGAGTAATCCACTGATGAATATCCTACTCGCCATGATACAATCACCTCTCTCTCCAAAACCCCAGCTGTGAGTATATGAGGCTTTGGAGAGACACCTAGATATAAGCCATAAAAATATTTATTAAGGGCTAAAAATTTGGCTCAGTGGTTCCAGGGCCTGCCTAGCAAGCGCAAGGTCCCTGGTTCAATCCCCGGTAACCACATACAAAAATACCAGGTGTGGTGGCTCACACCCACCAGCAATCAGTACCACATACCACAAATGCCAGGCTTGGTGGCTCAAGCCCGTAATCCCAGCACTCGGGAGGCAGAGGCAGGAGGACTGCTGAGTTTGAGGCTTGCCTGAGCTACATGGTGAGCTCAAGGCCAGCCTGAACTGCAAAGCAAGACCATGTCTAAAAAAAAGGTATTTATAAAGTATAAAGCAGTACCTTTTAGTTGTTATTTAGTTCTGTGTAGCTCACAACTGTATCTGAACTTTAGACAATTTTTAGGCTTTTGAAAGTATCAATAAAGCAAGAGTTACTGGTCATTAAAACTACTGAAATCATATACACTTGAGCTCCTATTACACAGAGCACTAAAATGACTTATATAGAGGTCAAAGGAGTGTAAATCACTGGCTTTATACAAAAGCTTCATACTGCACTTGGGAAGATAATACAATAATACACACAATTATACAATATAGTATATGACAATTGCTAGGTCTAAGATAACAAGTCATCAACAGAAGTACTTAGCAATGGATTAGAGCTATAGGATTAAGGTATGAGAGAGCTACAGTGATCAGAGGTAGGTATGGGAGAGTCATACAGAAGAGATCAGGGAAGCCACGAAAACAGGATCAATCACTATGCAAGATGACCATAAAATTCAGAATTAAATTGTCTGATTTAGAGACCATTATTTCTACATTCCCACAAGTAACTACTACTCTTAAAAATGTCATCTTCACTCAGCAGTAATTGATGAGCCCAAGTGTGTAACTTCTAACAATCTGTGTGATTTCTTTTAAAATCTCACTAACTGATGCTACTTGAATGATCTGTTCTTATTAGTCCTGACATTATTGAGTCAGTGTTGTAAAAGTACCAGTGCCAAATGCACAACTTGAAAGCCATCATTTTTCATCTTTTAGTGGCAAAAAAAAAAAGAAAAGAAAAGATTCTGCTGTTTTTCTGTTGTTACTACATTAGCGATCTCATGCACATTGCAGGCCTTGGGTTTAATCCCAGTTACAATCAAAACAAAAAGAAAAACATCATACACTTTCAAAATTAAAAAAAAATCATCAAAATCTTTACAGATATTCTTTAGAAATACCTGCTAAGTGCTAAGCTATATGCTAGCCACTTAAATTTATACCTTTCCTTCTGGGAGAATGAAAGATTAAAAAGATAATTGTCCTTTGTTCCTTTTTTTCCTCTGGGAATAAAAAAAAAGAATCAGTTTTCAGTAAAAAGCAGACAATGGCCATTGATTTCAAAAGACTGATAAAAGGGACATAAAAGAGAAAACATGTTAGCACATAGATGACACTCAATAAAGAAGTATGTTTGTCTTTTTCCCTTCCTTGCCATGGAATCTGGACCATTAAAAAAGGTAGCATAAAATATTAGAGAATGTCAAACAGTGGGAAAGTAGCTAAGTTTTCATAAGGTAGTATTTCAGAATTACAAAAGGGGAAAACGAAAAGCATTCAAGTAAGGAGAATAATTTAGTAAATAAATCACAGATGAGAAAACAGAATAAAGTAGAAAACAATATGACTAAACCAGAATATTAGCAGTAGGGTTTTCAAAAGTCAAAAGAGGACCCGCATACTGTCACATGCCACACAGAAGTGGGCCCATAACATTTTCTAAGTAGAAATAACTTGATGAAACTAGCCTTGGGAGAGTACTGATAAACAGCACTATGGGAACAAAACAGAGTGAAGGAAGATTTGATTTAGGATACTACTGTTGTGATCCAGGCCTGGACTGAGATAAGCAAACACTGAAAGAAAAATGGAAACATACAAAGATGTTTGAAAGAAAAACAATTTACAAAACTACCTGATACTGAATGGTTAATACAGAGTCAGATGTTGAGGCCAAAAGAAATATTTTGTGGTTATATAATCCACCCATAATGATATAATTAAAATTTTTAATTGTTATACGAAGAGAACTGAAGCAATGTTGCAAATCTAGTCTAACACCTTAATTTTATAAAGACCTTAATTTTATAAATTTTATAATTTTTAAAAGAAAAAATGATGTCCAAAAACCTTATACAATCAAGGGCAGAATCTAAAGTAGGACACAAATCCAGTGCTTTCAACTATATAGCAACAGTCTCCCCTTGGATACAGTTTGGAATGACAGAAGAATGCAATGTAGGATAGGGGCAGTCCACAGAGATAAGGGGAGAAGGGGAACTGTAAGCACGAGTATCATTTGAAGGGTCAACAGTCATTTTTCCCTATGCTGTGACACATGTCACAAGGCAGGATTTACTTGTTAAATGGAAATGTACAGAAGAGGCATCACTGAACAAAGACTCAGTATCAGTTAAGACAGTAGCAGTATTAAATAGTAAGGTCATCCTAGTGGAAATGTCAGTTAAGTGAATGTACGGGACTGAGGTAGCAGTCGTTGGCAGAATTAATTGCATGGGCTCATATATATTCGTTAGATCAGAAATTTTCCATTTCAAAGCTGATAATCTACTTCAGAATAAAAATGCTTAATGAATCTCATCCTATATTTTTCAGGGACAGTATTTGGTGTGGTTGTTTTAAAACCAGTAACTGTGACACATAGGGAAAATTATATCAAAGCTCTACTGTATTTTCTGCAGCATGCAGAAATTTTATGTGAAAACTCATTCTATTAACAGATTATGTGTAATTTCAGATTGTACCTCTAGGTTTGTAGGTGATGGCTGAATTGTTCCTTAAATTTTCTAAGCTTTCCTGCTCAAGAACAGAAATAATTCTCAAGTTCTATGACTAGTCAAATATATCTTTAATGATAATAACAGGACTCCAAGCAAAGAAAACTATCAGCAAAGAAAAATGCTTTCATTCTACTTCAAACATTAAGATGGTTCTTCATACGAAGTTTAAAACCATGCCTTATCAGCACTGCTCTTCCCAGGGACTCTGTGAAACATTTACATTTACTCTAGTAGTAACTGAAGCATCTATTAGAAAATATAAAAAGATGCAGTTTCTAATCATAAAACAGGTGATAGAAATTTCTTAATTACAGTGAGTGATTTTTACTCTATAGTAATCGCGACATAATTTTTAGTTATTCTCTTTGGTTAATTATTTTCATCACTAAAAGGTCCCACAAAGGCAAGACAGCATTTTTAAACTTTCAGTGCATTTAAAAGGTAAGTATCCATGGTAACACAGTACCCATATTCCTATTTGATAAGTGAGAAAGCACATTACCAAGGCCAATCCTTCCAAAGCTGAAGTCACTTACATACATTAAGAGTGCGCGGTTAGAGATGGTTTTCCATGCTAACAACTCATGAAATGACTGAAGAAGTCTGCACTTAAAAAGTTAAAAAGCCTGTAACCTTGTAACAATATTGGTAAGAACTCTAAATAAAACATGTTAAATAAATATTTCTCAGAGTCATCAAGACTGATTACACTTTATTAAGAATTCTTGTAGTCTGATTTAAACATGCACACTTAGAAAAATGAGCACTAAAGAATAAAAACATACAAGAAAATAATCACTGTTATCTAGGATAGAAAACAGCATGAAACAGATATAAATAAGAGAATATTTTCACAAGTTCTGGCACTTCCAAAAACAGGAATATTACGCAACCATTAAAATGTATTATGCAAGTTGTAAGTTTTTTATTATAAAATTGTACCTACAAAAGGAATACTTCCTAACTGTACGAAGCCAGTATTCACCTAATAGCAAAGTCAGACAAGATAAAAGAATACCACTACCCTTATAAATATAGAAGCAAAATTCCTTAGCAATAGCCTGTAAAACAGGGGCCAGAGATTTAGCTCAGTGGTTCAGGCGCCTGCCTCGGAAGCACAAGGTCCTGAGTTCGATCCCAGTAAACCATATACAATGCTGGGCGTGGTGACTCATGCCTACCAGCCATCAATACCACATACCACAGTGCCGGGGCGTGGTGGCTCACGCCTGTAATCCCAGCACTCTGAAGGCAGAGGCAGGAGCATTGCTGAGTTCCAGGCTTGCCTGGGCTACATAGTGAGATCAGGGCCAGCCTGAACTACAAAGCGAGACCCTGTCACAAAAAAAAAAAAAAAAAAAAAGACTGTAAAACAGAAGCAAAACAAAAGGATTAAATACCATGACAAGTTAGGACATATTCCAGGAATACAAAGGGGGTTAAATACATGAAAATCCATCACTACAACACTCCTAATTCTATCAGTACACAGTAATTTCCTCAATTCTACTGATAGAATGGATGAAGAAAGAAGCCACCTACAGTATATTACCTCAGTAAATGCAGAAAAGCACAAGACAAAGTACTATACCCTTTCCTGATAATAAAACACTAAACAAACTAGGAAGGAAAGTTCCTCCGCATCATATAAGGCATTTATTTAAATATCTACAATTAATATACTCACTGGCCTAAGACTGAAAATTCTCCCCTACAATTAGGAAAAAGATATAGATCTACCCAGGGTCACTATTTCTACGATCCTGCCAAGGCAATTAATCAAAAGTGAAAGGGAAAAAAATACCGAAAGGAACCCTCATTAATTAAAAAAAAAAGAAGGAAAACCATCTTTCTTGACAGATGACATGATCTTAAATATAGAAAACCTTAAAGAAACTACCCAGGGGAAAGAACTACTACAAAGTTGTAAGTTTAGCAAAGGTGCAGGATATAAAATCAATACAAAAAACCAGTTGTGTGTGTGTGTGTGTATCCCAAAGCAATCCACAGAATCAATGCAATATCTATCAAAATTCCAACTGCCTATGCAGAAATGTACAATTTGATCTATAATTCATATGGAATTGCAAGATTCCTCCAAAAAAGCCAAAAAAATCTTTATAACAAAAAACAAAGTGGGAGAACTTATATTTTCCAACTTCACAATTTACTGTAAAACTACAATTAAAAGTGTTATGTTGGCATAAGGAAGAGCACACCTTTTGAGATAGAACAGAGTTCAAAAATAAAACCATATTCAACAAAGTGCCAAGACTATTCATTGAGGAAAAAATAATCTTTAAATAAATGTTGCTTTAATAACTGGAAATCCACATGCAAAGGAACAAATTTGGACCCCACCCCACATCACAAACAAAAAGTAACTCAAAATGTACCAAAGATGTAAATGTAAGAACTAAAATCTATGAGGAAGTAGATGAAAATCTTCCTAATCTTGGATTAGGCAGTCTTTTTAAAATGATGATGTAAACACAAAGAACAAGATGAACTGGACTTCTCAAAATGAAATGCATTTGCATATTAAAAGACACTTTCAAAGGAAAAGATAATCCATGGGAATATGGTTTTTGTAAATTATGTATCTGAAAAGGGCTTAGGAGACAAAATACAGATTGCTTACAATTAAAAAGAACACCAGTATAAAGTGGACAAGCGATTTAAATAGCTGCTTATTCAATTAAGATATACAAATTTTCAACAAGGACATGAAAAGATATTCAACACCATTAATCTAAGAGAATTGCAAACCAAAATTACAGTGACACAGATACTACTTCACACCCAGTAGCATAACTACAATCATAAAGTGGAGGCAAAGATGTGAAGAAATAAACTATTATACATTGCTAGTAAAAACATAAAATTGCGCAGCCACATTGGCACACTGCTACACACTGGCAATACCTCAAAAAATTAAACACAGAGTTATTATATGACTTAGGATTCGACTTCTGGGATATGTCCAAGAGAATTAAAAATAGGCATACACATGAAAAACTCTTTTTTTTTTTTTTTTGAGACAGGGTCTTGCTTTGTAGTTAAGACTGGCCCTGAGCTCACTATGCAGCCCAGGCAAGCCTGGAACTCAGCAATCCTCCTGCCTCTGCCTCTTGAGTGCTGGGATTACAGGCGTGAGCCACCACACCTGGCACTGTAGTATGTGGTATGATTGTTGGTGGAAGTGAGTCACCACACCCAGCATTTTATGTGGTTACTGGGATCGAACTCAGGGCCTTGCGCTTGCGATGCAGGTGCTGGAACCACTGAGCTAAATCTCCGGCCCCACATGAAAACTCTTATCTAACTATTCAAAGCAAAACTGTTGAAAAGTCTTCTTAGGCAGAAGTTATCTTTCAATAAATAACTTCCCAAAAAGAAAAAGAGCAATCCAATTTCTGGGCCCCATTCTGTCTTATCTTGCTTTCAATAAATACATCCTAAACAAAAAGTGAAAATTACATAAATGTCCATCAGTTCATGAGTAGATAAACACAGTGTAATACCAGTCACATGGTGGAATGTAAGTCAGCCCTATAAAGGAATAAAGTGCTTACATGTTACAACATGGATAAACTGTAAAAATATTATGCAAAGTGAAAAAACCAGACACAGGACACAGAAGACCACAGATTAGCAATCCCTTGAATGAAATATTCAAAATGATAAATCTATAGAGCAAGGGGTGGAAGGGAAAAGGGACTACATGTTTACAAGTGTGGAGTTCTTTTGACAGTGAGAGAAATATCCTAGAATTAGTCATGAGGTTTATACAACATTATTACTATCTTAATAAGCTTTGAATTATAAATTTTATGATTAAAATGGTAAATTTTACCTCAAAAATTATAAAATTTTATCCAAATCCTAATTATAATTACATATAACAGATGTTGAAATCGTATACAATGTTAGGAGATTGGGAACCTTTTTCTTTTTAATGACTTTTCATTTTCACTGTTGTATCGTTTATTACAAAAAACTGAAGCCAACATAAAACAGTATTATTAAACTAATTAAATTATTATGCAGCTATAAAAACTGAGATAATTAGTTGAAAAAGAAGCACAGAACCAAACAGTGGATGAAGTAGGATCCTATTTATATATGCAAACATGCTTGTATCTATAAATTCTTAACACTGGTAATAAAGAAGGGTAGTTTTGGAGACTTTAGTATCAATTTCATGCTATTCAATATTGGTACTTTAATAAAAATGAAAATTTTTGATACTTTAATAAGAATAAAACTAATGTTTAATTCTTTTTTTTTTTTTGAGACAGGGTCTTGCTTTGTAGTTCAGGCTGGCCCTGAGCTCAGTATGTAGCCTATGCAAACCTCTAACTCAGCGATCTTCCTGAGTTCTGGGATTACACACGTGAGCCACCACACCCAGGCACTGTGGTATGTGGTACTAATTGCTGGTGAGCGAGAGTCACCATGCCCAGTACTGTTGTATGTGGTTACCGTGGGTCAAACCAGGGACCTTACACTTGCTAGGCAGGCACTGGAACCACTGAGCTAAATCTCTGGCCCTGATTCTTCTTTTTTAGTACAACTTCAAGTATTTTGATGACATTCAAACACAGCAGGTATTCAAGTTCAGCTGTCTAAATAAAACATGTGCTGTACACTAGGAAAAATTGTGCAAGTATTACTGTCTTTTACAACCAGAAATTGGATGTTGTGATAACATGATTTATATTTTCTGATAACAGTCATTTTAATGCAGCAGTTTCAAACAATTTGCCACAAAGCCACTTTACAAGGCATATATGCCATGAGAAGAAGAATAAAATCAGGCAAAAACATCTCTACATACAAAGGGACTATAAAACAAGAGACAGTATTACAATTCTGATAAGAAAATCAAAAATTATATATTCATGGTAATAGTGGTTTTGGTATTATACATATAATATCATCCAGATACATGTCCCTATTAAGTACATAAGGGCTATTTATTACAAAGGAGGAAGAGTAGATACGTCTGACACATGCATAGAAAGGCACTGATTATTTTGTAGAAAAAAGCCTACAAAAGGATGCCCATAACCACCAGGACAAAAGGTATGGTATGTGTGCTAATAAGACACTCATCTAATTATTAACATTAAGACATATTGTCAAAGAATCTGCGGGCCGGAGGGTTAGCTCAGTGGTTCCGGGGTCTGCCTCGCAAGCGCAAGGTCCTGAGTTTGATCCCCGGTAACCACATAGAATGCTGGGCGTGGAGACTCATGCTCACCAACAATCAACACCGCATACCACAATGCCGGACGTGGTGGCTCACGCCTGTAATCCCAGCATTCGGGAGGCAGAGACAAGAGGATTGCTGAGTTCGCGGCCGCTTGCCTGCGCACCACAGTGAGCTCAGGGCCAGCCTGAACTACAAAGCAAGACCCTGTCTCAAAAAGGAAAAAAAAAAAAAAAGAATCTGCAAGTCTGCAGATATGAGAGAAACTGTGAAGTAGTGATGAAGTATCAAAGGAGAAATTCATACTTCTACTCATACAGTAATGATAATAAAAGAAAAATACCTACCTGCCATTCAAACTCACTATCTGACCAATCCCAGTAAGTGCTGATAGAAGAAGAGACATCACTGCACACACTGCCCTCAGGAAATAAATCAAAAGAAGTGAACTCTTGATCGTCTAAGAGGGAATAGCAATCATCTTGATCTCCAACAGAAACTGAGGAAAACAGCTCCTCACTACATTCTGAGCTGGCAACACTTGTTCCGCAAGAGGTTAGGTTCCACCTTCAAAAACACAACATAAAAGACATCATGCAAAATTCACACAATTTGAAGATATTAATAGGATGCACTTACGACATCTATGAGAAATGTATTTCAGGTGTAATGATAACATGATTATTTTTAAAAAGCCAATACCATTATTTTTAAGGAATTAATGAATAAAATGCAGTATCTGGGATTTGTCTCAAAATAAATTAAAAAATAATAAGGGGTTGGGGAATGAGTTAGGGTTATAAAGCATGATGATGTGTGAACAACTGAGGCTGGGGGATGGGGACACAGGGTTCATTACACTATTATTTTACTGCCACAGCAGTCTCAAACTTTTTATAGTTTTAAAAGAAAGGTATACTTAAATTAGGAATAGAGTAGAACTTTCATCCATAAAGAAAACATACAGCATAGTGGTGGAGTAAGTTCTGGTGCCAAACTGAGTTCAAATTCTTGCTCTGTTATTTGCTAGTTATTTGATTTTAGGCAAATCCTGACCTCTTCAAGCCTATGTTCCCGTCTTTAAAGTGGAGTTATTGCAAAGATGATATACATACAGAGAACTTAGAACATATAAAATAGTACTCATTGCATGGCAGCTATTATTAAATTAAAAGGATGACAGGAGCCCTTTCAGGGCAGAGAAAAAAGCACCATCGAAGTACACAGATACAAATTCAAGAAGTAGTTTATATATGTAAACAACTGTTATATATTGTTATATTGCTACATTCATTGAAGGAATGCTGGAATAAAAAAGGTGTGGAGATTAAAATAACCAATAATTCTATTATTCAGCAATAACTAACACACAATATTTTTGATTCATTTTTCCATGGCATGTAATATATATGGTATATATATACCATATGATATATATACCATACATATGATATATATACACACCATATACACCATATATAGACATCATATATATACATCATATATAGACATCATATGTATATTTACACCATATATAGACATATGTATATATACACCGTATATAATACATCATATGTATATATATACCATATATATACATCATATGTATATATATAACATATATATAGTATAGAATATGCAATCATTCTGTATATATCTAATTTAGTATTCTATCTTTCCTTTAACATTATATAATGAATGTTTTCTAAAGTACAAGTTGAGTATTCCTCATCGAGTGCTTAGGATTAAAATTATTTCATAATTAACATATTTTTTGGAGTTTTGAATATTTGCAAATACATAATGAGATACCTTTAGGATAAGAGCCAAGTCCAAACTGAAATTCACTAGGTTTCATATGCACTTTATATACAAAGCCTGACAGTAATTTTGTATACTATTTTTAGAGCACATGAATTCTGACTACAACCCATAGGATCAAAATGGAATTTTTCACTTGTGGTGTCAAGCTGACATTTGTAATGTCTCATAGTTTGGACTTTTGGACGTGGGATTCTCAACCTGTGTATTACTTGAAAATATTTTAATACTTGTATAATATTCTATTTGTTGAATGTTTCACAATATAACTTTTGCCCAATGATAACTATGTAAGTTGCTTCCATTTTTATTACATATAACACTGAGATCTTTATAACTATTTATCCAGATAACAAATTCTTTAAAGATAGATTGCTAAGTAGTGAGTCAAAAAATACTGAGTCAAGAAAACTTCCAAGGGTCCCGGGCACAATTAGTCAAATATTTTCCTTTTATGGCATTTTTTTTTGTGTATGTGATATGGGGGACCAACCCTCAAGTCTTCACACTGACCTTTATTCTTTTTTTTTTTTTTTGAGAAGACAGGGTCTCGCTTTGTAGTTCACGCTGGCCCTCAGCTCACTATGGAGCCCAGGCAAGCCTCGAACTCAGCAATCCTCCTGCCTCTGCCTCCCAAGTGCTGGGATTACAGGCATGAGCCACCATGCCCGGCACCGTGGTATGTGGTATTGACTGCTGGTGGGCGTGAGTCTCCACGTCCAGCATTGTATGTGGTTACCGGGGATCAAACTCAGGACCTTGCGCTTGCGAGGCAGGTGCCAGAACCACTGAGCTAACCCTCCGGCCCCACTGACCTCTATTCTTAGCCCTTCTAAAATTTTTTTCTTTTGAGACAATGTGTGACTAAACTGCCAGGCTGGGCTTGAATTTGTCATCATCCTGCCGCAGCCTCTTAAGTGTCAGGATTACAAGTGTGTACCACTTGCACTACTCAATCAAATACTTCCTACAATTTTGTAAAAATGTTCATCTCAAGTTGTGTATAAACTCAGTGTTACAACAGTTGCCCTGCAAGTACAAGGCCCTGGGTTTAATACCTGGCGACATAACCAAAAACAAAATTCATCTTACCACAAGCTTAATAGCACTGAAATTTTTATTTTTAAAAAATTTAACCTATTTCATAGAATAGAAATGTTTAAGATAAATTTTTACTTTTGTGATTATTAGCCAAATCGAATTTAATATGCATATTGGCTATTTTGGTATGTTGTTCTGTTAATGTTTTATTCTTTATGAGTTCATGCATTAAGTATGTCAACATTTTGTAGTACTTGTTACCAGAGATTTTTTGATTCTGAAATCTATTTTCTTTTGTAAATTGCCAATTGTTTTATACCATTAATGATATAATTTTCATTGCTTTGCCTGTAGCATATGGAATTAATTTTGAAAGTAATGATTTTGTATCTTTTCTTTTAGTTTTCTATTTTCATTTTTTTTATTAGAACAAGTTTGCAGGACATGCAATTTATGAGCTACTGAAATAATGATTTCCTGGAAAATCCTGTTACTTAGCTATTACCAGGTTGTCCCTCATCCTTTAATTATGTAATTTTCAAACTTCTTCTTTTACTTTTTGTGGTAATCTTATATTTAGAAGTTAATGACTTACAACCTACGGGCAACCTGAAAATTTTTGGGTTAATTTTTTTCCTCTGAGGTGAAGGGACAGCATTTTAAGCACTTGCACACACACTAAACCATGTCATAGTTCAGTAAATAAAAAGCAGGTGTCAATAAATTTTTATAAATCTAAAATTTATCTAAGAATTCCAGCATACTCTCAGCATTACTTAGTTTCATCACATGCTTGGAAGGAGGCCAGTATCCTCATTTTAAAAAAATAAATCCATTGATCATGATGTGTATATATAATGTACCAACAAAGAGTCAAATTTAAAACAATAGGAAAAAAATGAATCAATCTAGTAGAATAAGTCAAATTGTACAGATTTTACAATTAAAGCTCTAAACACCAACCATACCTATATTCTGTCCCCCCAAAACCCAGTAAACCACTACTATGTCCAGATCAAACTTTTTCTCACACATCTTCAAATTTCATGTGGCTTTCTCTTTTTAGTGCCTTTAAATTAGGGTAAAATTAGTATGTTTCTCAGATTCATGACTATATAAGAAAGTAGGTTCACAAAACAAATCATCAGGGCCAGAGATTTAGCTCAGTGGTTCCAGCGCCTGCCTTGCAAGCGCAAGGCCCTGAGTTTGATCCCGGTAACCACAGTGCCGGGCGTGGTGGCTCACACCTATAATCCCAGCACCCCAGAGGCAGAAACAGGAGGATTGCTGTGAATTCGAGGCTTGCCTGGGCTCCATAGTGAGCTCAGGGCCAGCCTGAACTACAAAGTGAGACCCTGCCTCTAAAAAAAAAAAAAAAAAAATCATTAACAAAATAGTAAAACAATACTTTTTATGAAAAGATTTTCTAAAGTTTTGTATCTAATTTGCAAATATAATTTTATTATTTTAAGGTAGTATGGATAAAAACAAAGGAAATACTTTTACTCATTTCTAGAGGGTGTGTAGGTAGACATAGTCCTTCTTATTCTTTTAAAAGCAACTTGTTAAGTGTATGTATAAGACCTTTAAAAAAGTTCATTCCCTTGATCTGAGAAATTTCTCCTCTAGGAAGTTTATTCCTTTTCCCACATGCATATTTAGAAATAAAGATTTAAGTACAAACATGTCCAAACAATAATTTATAAATACCAAAAAAAAAAAAGGAAAATAAATGACCACCAAACATGGGGAACAATTAAACGATATATCAGTATTATATACCGATATAATGGTATTATATTACATTCAAATCATATTTTCAGACTACTAGAAAGCATTTGACAATGTTAAGTGAAAAGAAGATCACAAATATCTTGATTTTCAAACGCATCTTGCTTTTCAAAATTATACAGGTCGAGTATCCCTAACCCAAAAATCCAAAATTAGAAGTGTTCCAAAGTGAAGAAACAGTAACTTGACATAAGTTGAAAATGCCACTCTGACCTCATGTGATGAGCTAAAGTCAAATATAGACACAGTAATATATAAAATTACCTTCATGCTATGTTATAAGGTAGACATGAAATATAAACGAATTTTGTATCTACACATCTCATTATGTAGAGGCAAATATTCCAAAATTTAAAAACAAAAACACTTCATTGTGAAATACCTATAGCTGCCAACATTTCAGATAGGGGATACTCAACCGTATCTCTACACCGAACACTGAAGAAACATCAAAGTGTTGACAATTGTTACCTATAGGACAATGAATCATCTGTGGTCTGCATAGTTTTAATATAACTTCTATTTTCTGTGGTGAAAAATATCCTAACAATTTCAAACTGTCAATGAATATCCATCTGGCATATGCTCAGTACTGAAGAATTAAGACATGTTATGTACATGTATCTTATCCCCAAGAGCAGTGTAACCATTATGTGCTGCAAACATGTAGTAATAAAATAATTTTTAAAAAATAAATTGACAAGACCTTCCTTATTATTCTACTAAGAAAAACATCTCTTAACACTAACATTCTAGCTAGAACTATAACATTGTACTAAAAGGAAACTCTCCAAAACCTCAAAAAGAAAAATATTCACAAGAACCGCAATCGAAGCCAGTGTAGTCACTCACACCTGTAATCCCAGCACTCAGGAGGCAGAGGCAGGAGGACTGCTGTGAGTTCAAGACCAGCCTGTGCTACGTAGTGAGTTCAGGGCCAGCCTGAAGTAGAAAGTGAGACCCTGTCTCAAAACAAACAAACAAAAATAAACAAACAAAAACTAACAACAACAACAAAAAGAATCCCAACTGAAATGGTATTTAATTCAGTAACTAGGGTTGTTGCCTAAATTGTAATTTCAAAAGTAAAGCAAACATTTTGTTGTGAAGCTTTTCAGCAAGATTACACAGCACAAGGACTTTTCATACTATTTTGATAAGTAGCCAACTCGCCAGGGATTTAGCTCAGTGGCAGTGTACCTGCCAAACAACAGGAAGAAAAGCATGAACATGATGTACTATTTCCATGTAGCTCCTTTCTATTATAACTGGACCTAACAAACCACCTCTCCAGATGAAAATCCAGCCTATGAGCACTTCTGAATAGTCATAACTGATAAACTGATGAAAGTCATTCCAAATCTGTGCTACGCATTCATTCTTAGGGGATGACCCAATCATAACATGTATTCATCACTGAGTTCCTACCAGAATCCCCATGTAGCCACCCTGACCTCCTCCACAGTCCAGTAGGGGAACTCAATGTTTCAATATAAATTCTCTATTCTCCTCCCATGTACCTCACTTGTGTTGAGATCATTATCCATCTTTTCTACCTCCTGTACTGTTTTGGAAGTAAAGAAATGTTCTGTGTCATTTCTAAGGGCTCCTGAGTTCTTCACAATCCTCTTTCAACCTAGCACCCTCCCTCCCACCTTCACTTTGAGACAGGTTTTGCTAAATCATGACACTGCCCAGGCTGGGCTCCAACTTGCCATTCCGCTGCCTCACTAGATCATAAAATCGTAAAAGGATGTCTGTAAGAATCCCAGAGTGCAGGGATTATAAGTGTGCTCTACCACGCCTAGCTCCAAAGCTGTACTTCTAGCCTGGAAATTTCTCTAAAGCCTCAACACCAATTCTCAATTTTATTCAACAAGTCCTGAAACCAACTCCTTCAGTGTAGTTCTCTGACCTGCAACCCAAGCTCTTCTATACCTCCAGTTCTGTACCTACGTGGGAAAATTGTAGAAGGTACAAAAGGCAAACAAAAGAGGCTGGAGGTAGAGCTTAGTGGTTGACATGCTTCCCTAGCACATGTGAA
>PVIC010023120.1:0-27066 GCA_004025085.1 Thryonomys swinderianus | reverse complement strand
AAAAAAAAAAAAAAAAAAGGCAGGTTAAAAATACTTCTTAGAAAGGTAGGCACGAGAGAGGTTATTGCTGTCACTATGCCGTCACTCATTCGCTCAGCTATTCTCTCAGACCTACTCAAGGTGTGCCGGTACTCTGCTAGGACTTTTCCAAACATAATCTTTTAATCCTTTCATTTGTGTTGGAAGCAACTGAGGCTCAAAGAGATTAAGAAAATTTGGTGAGGTCACAGAGCAAGCACAGCCAGTTCATTTTCAAGCTCATGTGTTGCTTCCCTCTCTCATTTGGTCTTTGCATCTGTGTATGTCTGTAAGTCATTTGAGTCTCGTTATAGTTCAGTTTAGGGGCAAGTGATATTTAATTTTGTCACACACACCAGGCAAGGACAACAAAATCCCAGATGAATATGCCGAAGCAAAGAAATCATGACGAAGACGCACGTGTGCAAACCTCCAGCGGGAGCCCCGCAGGTGGGAAGCTCTGGGCGGGGGCTGGGCACTGGCGCGCCAGGGCAGCTGCTTCCCTATGCGCTGGCCTTTGCAGATGAGTTGCGCTGAGTGCTTGTCTGCGGTGGAGGGGTTTTGAAGCCAAGGGATGAGACATCAGGAGGCTTGGCCCCTCGTGCAGGCTTCTGTAAGCCCAGGGTTTTGTTTAGTGGGTGCTTAGCACTATGTGAGGATAAGTATTTCACAGTTTTAGAGGATAAACTGATACAGAAATGGTGGCTCTGTCTTTTAAGGTTCTCTCCTTAAATGTTTTCTTCTTAATTTTTCATTTTCCCCATTTGTTTGACTTCTGCGCATTCATTTTTTTTTATTTGCCCCCTTTCCTTCTTTCTATTCTTCTCCTTTTATGTGTTTGGACTCCAAATCATGCCACCTTCTTTTTGACATTTAGTTTCTTTTTACTACTGTACTCTTTTTTCCTATTTATCCTGCAACTTTCCAGCCCCTCAACCTCTTCTTTCCATTTCTTCTTCATTTACTCTAACTTGATACTCTTCGCAAAGAGCTGCCTGGGTCCCCTTGGCCTCACAAGAAGCTCTCTGACGAAACGCTTAAGAAAAACAAGGTATTATGTATTATCCTCCACGTTCTGCAATCGCCATAGCAATTTAGTAACTACAGTCCAATTTAAACCAGGCCTCAAGGCAACAAAAATTGCACCAAATGCCAACTAATTTACCAAACTTATAGAAGGGATATTTGGGCGTCTAGTCCCTTCAAGCCATCTGATTCGTATTATTGACTCATTTAGAAAACAGAAAGTGAACAGAGACAAGTTTTTAAGGAGTTTGGTTTCATGCAAATGACTTGCAATTGCAGCCCATTATTTTTATACCACGACTTCATTAGTCATATCCCTGTCAGACCTGTGACCAGTGTCAAATGTTTTCAAAAAGCACACCAGGACAGGCATGGAACTCATCAGCCTGTGTCAAAGGTCGCTCTCATTAAGGGGTCAAAATGAAAACTTTCAGTGTCTCTAACACATCACACGGCTCTCGCTGGTCCTCCCACCCCCACTCCTGAAACTCAGGGCTGGCTAAGCACCTCCAGCTCCCCAGACATTCAAATAAGATCAAGATGACAGGGCAAGAAAATGAATAGGTTTTTTACCCGGCTGGACCTCATAATCTGGTACTGATTGAAACAACCAGAAAGCTGTTTGCCAGGTCTTATAACACCATTTCCTGAGGTTAAACATAACATCTCAAAATGAAGCAATTAGGGGTTTCTCTAAAACAGGAGTCTTCAGTAATTAAAAAGAAAGAAAAGAGAGAGGGTGAGAGAGAAAGAAGGAGAGAGAAAGAAGAGACAGAGAGAGAGAGAGAGAGAGAGAGAGAGAGAGAGAGAGAGAGAGAGAGAGAGGAGAAAATGAAGGCTCTCATGGTAGGTGCTGGGTAAGCTCATTAGGCAGGGTTTGACGGCAGAGTCTCTTTGCTTTCTGGCCACCTGGGTGGTCAGTTTGATAGTGGAAGCAGTAAAGATGTCGTCTGTAACAGGGCCGTAACGATAGGTTTAAAGGAATTCGAGGTCCAAGGATAAGAAGAATAAAACAGTCCTTCCTGAGACTCACTGGGAGAGTGTGAGTGTAACAGAGTTTCAGTGCTCCTTTTAAGGTTTTGCTTTGAATCCCTTTGGCCTTTCTGAAGGACCAGCTGTCCACTCAGTGGACACAGCTCCATGTGCTTGTGCTCGGTGGGACCTCCAAAGGAGCTGAGGGGTGGGTTTTCCTTCAGAATTTTCTTTAGGTCGTATTGACTTTGGTGTTGAATCTGGGTTTCCTAGGGGACTTGGAACATGGATTACATCCTGTCACCACCATGTTTGGCTGTTAGAGTAGCTTTAAGAGTGACGAACAGATATTTCCAGGATTGTGTGAGGTGAATGCCAAGCAAGTCTCTAGTTGTCAATATGGCATTTTGCAAAAACAAAACAAAACACAATTTAACAATAGGAAATGTCAAAATGTGATGACTCTATATTGATTTCTAGAGAATACACAATCTGCCCTCACATATAGGAGTCATTTGGGGCGACCTAATTTAATTCCGCAGTAATGTCTGTGACTTTCGCTCCACTTACTTACTAAATTAATTACTCCCCATTGAAACAGTTTCCTCCAGACTCTGTGAACAGCCTCTGTGGGAAAGGAGGCACCATACAAAAGCATTTTGTCTCATGCTTGTTTTACAGTCTTGATTCTAAAATTTTTGGTGCCCATCTTTAACTTTTCTTTACTTTAAAAATTTTTTATTAGTGCATATTAGTTTTATAATATAAAGGGACACACCTTCAATTATTTTGATGCAGGGGTATTTTGGAATAACTAGGGATGAACATTTTATTAATTTTTAGACATTTGATACATGCTTTCATGGTGTACTAAAGAACAAAGAAGAATGCAAGTGACTTACCAAAGACATCCTTGGATACTGTGATGTAACAACACTCTCATGTTTGCATTTCAAATAAAAATATGGGTATCCCAAACCAGAAACATTGTTTTGACCCTCTACAGTCACTGTAAGGCTCATTAATCAAGTTATGCACTGCACAGTGTAAGCAAACTTTCTGTGATAAAACGGCAAGCTTGTGCACCGAGAGTGATACCAGATACCGTCTGTAAAATGGGATTCTGATGCTCAACCCCCAGCTTAATACCCTTGTGGTACCATCACTTCCCAAGTTGCTTGTAGTACACTCTATACACAGGGTTGGCTGAATGGGACATGGCAAATTAATAATTAGGCTTCAAGAAAAACTTTTCATGAGCTTCAGGAGATGGATATAAAAGGTATGGATATAGAAGGATGGATATAAATTTTTGTGTTGCATAAATGCTCACTCAAATTTTGCATGGCGTGTGTGTGTGTGTGTGTGCGCGTGCTTTGAGCACTCTGACTCATCTTCCCTCTAGACTGCTATTTACAGACTATCTAATCTGGGGCCTCCCTAGATCTTAACCTGTGAATATCACTCTGAGTCAAGAGAGGGCCTGAGAGTTTTATCTAGGCCGAGTTAAGAGGAATTCAAGGCATTCATTTATGAAGGACTACTTTGTACTTTTTTTCTTCCCTCTTTTCGAGGAGTTAACGATGATAGTTTACTCTTCGAGTTCTGGTCTTACCCTTTTACCTGTAGCCTGTTGGTTTTCCAGTGTGAAGCATCCTATCCTGTTGTAAATCTGTGATTGATGCCCTTGGCCTAGGGGCTCCCTCTTACCCCTTCAGGAAACAGGAGGGCTGGAGAGATAGCGCTCAAGTTTTCTTTCACAGTCCCTGTTTCCTAACTCTAATCACCTTCTGCTGTGGGAAAGAGATGAGATGAGGCCTAAAAAACAGATCATTGTCCGCCTCCTAGATTAATGCAGAGAAAGCGGTATTGTCTGTTGAATGGATAAATCTTCCTGCTGTCACTCAAAACCTAAATTCAACGCTACTTCATTTCTAAGAGGCTTATCTTCCTTGAATAGACCCTTGCAGCTCAAGTAAGAGGCGATGTAATGAAGCGTGTTTTTTTCTTAAGTGAGAAACCTGCTGCAAAGAAGGGGGGAAGACTGTGCAGCTGTTCTGAAGGGGCTCTGCAGACTCTCGAAAGACTTGTCATTTATCTGGTCTTGCATGACATCAAATGATAGAAGATCAAGTTCAAAATCTGCCAGACCAGCTCAAAAGGGCTTCTTCATCTGTTAATTAAATAATGGTTATTAACATACAATGTTGTGCAGCTGGGGCTTGTATCAAACATCACAGGAAAAGTACTGGTGCAGCTCCCCACGCTTCTCCTTCAGACTGTGATTGTTAGGCAGCAAATAGCTTGGGAAACAGCAATGGTTTTACCCGAATCCGAAAGTTAATATTGCTGCCATAATATGTGGTTAAATGAAAGAGTAACTAGACAGGTGGGTATTAGGCAGATGGATAAATTCAAAGTGACATGCTGAGATCATTGAAGAGTACACGCTTTTGTTATGCTTGTAATTAATTCAGCAGTCCCCACAATGTGGGCTCACTGACTTTTTCTAGAAAGTTAAATACATGCAACACACACACATATAATTACTATAAATAATTGCTTATTTACTCTGGTCTAACTCGGGCTACTGTATTACAGCGATGTTTAATTTGAACTTTGGAATAGATGTCAAGATTTTCATCACTGCAATAAATTTTACTGGATAAGGATAATTTTAGCAACATTTCATCATCCACTGGCTTTGTATGTACAAATTACAAAATTACTTTTAAATATGTCTTGCTTTAATAGTCTGTGTGTAATTAAATAGCACAACATTTAAGTTTAGAGCTTCAGAAAATAGGCCATATTCCTCAGGAAAAAGGTGGTTTACAAAGGCATTAAAGCGTAGAAAAAATTCTGTGTTCCATACTAACTTCCTTAAGAGAAGCATTGCCAATTGTATCATTGCGGAAGTGCTGATGGCTTTTTAATTCTTTTCGGGTAACTGAATTTAAAGAAAATATTGGCAGTGATTTAAAAAACTTGTAGTTTGTGATTTCTAGCTCATATTGCACTTTAAATTATCTAGAGCAATTACCTTCTACTTGCTAATGGACAAGACTTATGATTTAGGCTGCCATTAATTTATTGCAGTCGATTACTAATCTCTTGATGTTTATGACAATAAATAAAAAACATCATATTTCTTTTGTAGTAAGCATTGGTTGATTGTTTCCTACATATTGTAACTTTGATTATTCCTAAGTTAGCTAAAGAATAAATGGCCAACTGACGTTGACTAGTAAGTCCAGCACCTTAATTTAGTTATTATTACCTCTGGTATATTTTTCTCCAACTAAAACTGTCATTTGGTTGGTAAACAATAGCCCTATTAACTTACATGAAGTTTACTACCCCCATCTACAGGTTCTCTTTAGCAATAATAACAGGTAGCAACTTTCTGGGAGTGGAAAGTGCATGGAAAATATATAAATTAGACTTTATATTATTATTTTTTTCCTTTTTTTTGAGACAGGGTCTCACTTTGTAGTTCGGGCTGGCTCTGAGCTCACTATGTAGTCCAGGCAAGCCTCAAACTCAGCAATCCTCCTGCCTCTGCCTCCCGAGTGCTGGGATTACAGGCATGAGCCACCACGCCCGGCACTGTGGTATGCGGTATTGATTGCTGGTGGGCGTGAGTCTCCACGCCCAGCGTTGTATATGGTTACCAGGGATCGAACTCAGGACCTTGCGCTTGCGGGGCAGGCGCCGGAACCACTGAGCTAACCCTCTGGCCCTAGACTTTACATTATTGAAAAGCTGCACACTTTCAAAGAAAATCCTGAATCCATAATTGAAGCTCACTTGGATTCTTTGAGCTTCTAAGCATTATCTAAGTATTTGCTCGTTCGTTCATTCATTCATTCTTCCTGCCAAATGCCTGGCACTGTGGGTCTGGTCTTTTTTACTGGTCAGTCTGTCTGTCTGGTGTTCAGTGAAGGTGACCCATGGAAAGCCAACGTGTGTGGAGGTTCTTAGTTGGGTGTTGTGTAGGTTCACTTCAGTTCATGGGGGAGGACAGGTCTATGGCTGCTGTAAACCTATATTTAATAATTGAAAAGCAACTTGCAACACATCAATGTTAGTGATGAGACATCAGTAACATTGTTGTTTTATATCTTAGCAGTCCTAGGATGCTAATAAAAATAGTGCCTTTTTAAAGCACTTATTATGTCATGGGCCCCTTACTGAGCTTTCTGTATGTATTAGCTTATTTCGTTCTCACAATGACTCTGTAAAATAGGGTAGTACAATTTTCCTGTTATATTTTTAACAGAGGAGGGAACAGAGGGACAGAGATGTTAATTAACTTGATTAGAGAAACACAGCTTAAAAGTTGTGGAATCAAGATTCAACCCCAGAAAGTCTGGTTCTGGAGTTCACACTCCTTTTTTTTTTTTCTTGAACACCATTGAATTCTATTGTGTGTGTGCCACATAGCAGAGCAAATTAACTAATTAATTAATAATTGGTACATTTTATTGGCACATTATATATACACATCACAATTACACTCCACATTGAGAATTTGTACCAGTATATGACACAACTTAATTCTCATTTCCCCCTCCCCTCCCCACTCTACCTCTTCCCCCTTATATACACAAGCATTGTTTCCTTTTTTTACCATCAATTTTTTTCTTTCTTCATTATTTACCCATTATCCTTTGAATATTTACTATTTCACAATATCAATCATGTATTCTAGAACACATTTATAACTTCAGTTTCTCATATCAGAGAAAATATATGATATTTGCACATCTGTGACCTATTTATTTCACTTATGAGTATGTCCTGAAGGTACATCCATTTGAGTATAAATGATTCAATCTCATCATTCTTTATGGCAGAATAATACTCCATTTTAATAAAAAAAAAAGCACATCTTCAGGCCAGAGATTTAGTTTAGTGGTTCCAGCGCCTGCCTCGCAAGCGCAAGGTCCTGAGTTCAATCCTGGTAACCACATACAATGCTGGGCGTGGTGACTCATGCCTGTAATCCATACCACATCGATCAGCAATCAATACCACATACCACAGTGCTGGGCGTGGTGGGTCATGCCTGTCATCCCGGCACTCAGGAGGCAGAGGCAGGAGGATTGCTGAGTTTGAGGCTTGCCTGGGCTACATAGTGAGCTCAGGGCCAGCCTGAACTACAAAGCGAGACCCTGTCTCAAAAAAAAAAAAAAAAAAAAAAAGCATATCTTCTTTATCCAGTCTAGAGCTGGGCATTTGGGTTATTTCCAAGATTTAGCTATCACAAACTGAGCTGCTATAAACATGGGTGCACATGTGTCACTGTGATAGGAATCTTGTAATTGTTTTGTGTCTATCCCCAGCAGGGGAATAGCAGGGTCAAATGGAACCTCTAATCCTAGTTTTTTGAGGAATCTCCACACTGGAGTCATGTTCTTAACCCTATGCAAACCATGATAAAGGAACCATTAGTAAATGGGGAAGCTCAGACTCTTAGTGTGTACTCTATCTTGGACAATGTAATGCTATGCATTTGATATATTAACCCAAATTTCCAGAGTATTATTTTTACTCTTCAGCCATCTGTGCTCTGTGTGTGTAATGCAACTTTAGGAAAACAATGACATCCTCGGCATTGCCCTTAGATGAATCACTCATTTATTCATTTCAGTGAAGTAACTTCATAATATTGTATGGCAAACTACATTTAAATGCCTGCCATTGTACTTGACAGTGTCATTAGACAATATCCTTTTATGATTGGAGGTGGTGTGGAGTGCTGAAGTTTAATTAGATAAGTAATTATGGCCTTGCCCTTAGAGAATTTATGGTTTATCAGTGAAAGTTGGGGAAGTAGAGGAAGGTCCCGTATGTCATGTAAGGTGTATATATGTATAACCTTCTTTACGCTGGCTGAGTGAAAATTCCAGTACCTTTTTGATGTGCTGGCTGTACCGTGGTCTCTCTGGGACACAGGGTGCATTTCATTTTGAACTATGAATTGCAAAGATTTTTATTGTTTTCTGTCACAAGCACAGCGTTTATTGTGGTTTTTGATGCGTTAAATATGTTTTTATGGCCCCCTATGTCTATTGTGCCTAGCATACTGTTGGTACTTAATAAACGTTAAATAATAATAATATATGTACATATGAGTTTTGTGGAAAGAAATGAAATACTGTTTGAGGGAGCCGAGACTGTTCTTCTGGTGCCGGGGGAGAACATACAGATGAGCATATTACTGGGAATAGATTAGAAGGAACCATCAATAGCAATGTCATTTCTCTAAAATATGATGCAGCTCTGTCAGCACAAATCACAGACTCCATCTCTTCCCTTCCATCACTGTAGAACTCCGATGTACAAAGTTGGATTCCCAGGATAATGTAAAGAGGAATGCAGGCCCCTTAGAATATTGCAAATTAAAAGAGGATGCCGCCTTTCCTTGCATGTCAGTAAAGTTGCACAGTTTGGAGTGAAATGCCAGGGTAAGCTTTGGATTGGTTCTCTTTACATGTTAGGGAATCTATTTACAGAGGTTTTCGGGGTGTCCTGCCTGTTCCCTCCAGTACTGTCTCTTCAGGGCTTTTCTCCTTCACCGGTATCTGTGTCAGTGAGGAGACACCTGCATCCGCACAGTCCCACCAGTTGAACTGCTCGCCACTTCGCCGGTTCCCTTCCTTTTCCAGCTGGATGCAGCCCAGAATATCAGCTCTTCAAGTGGTGCCAAAAGCCTTCTGAGTCCAGGGAGGAGGTGTTTGTGTAAGATAAAAACGGGACAGCACAGCACCCAGACGGCTCATCTGTTTACATGTGTCATTTGGCACTGCCCCGATTTAGCTCATTAGCAGAGAAGGCAGGAAGACGTGCTACCAGATTTTGTGATTCATCAGGCCTGTCCCTCTGCGGGCAGACAATGTTCCCATTCTCTGCTGGCCTTCTAAGAGCCTGGTTTTTTTTCAGCCCCTCAAGAAGAATTTGTTAAGTACTCCCCATATCTACCACGGCTTACCTTCCTGCCTGGAAACATTGACCATTAGACTGAAAAAGAGTCCCTGTATTAGCTGTTCTTTAAAAAAAAAAAAAAATCCTCTCCCCCCCTTTTTCTTTTCTTTAGCTTATTGTGATGGAGCCAATATTAAGGTGAAGCTTTTTTACTGGTTGTGAGATCGAGGGTCTTTAATGCTTTTTATCTCCAAAAGTTCTTTTTGAGAGGCTTTTGTGATCATATAAATTATGAGTTGCAACAGGTATATTTTTCCCTTAGTACAAAGGCCAAGTGTAAGTTTTTCGCAAGTTGAAAAGAGTCTGTTCTTTTCTTTTTGACCTTGATTTTTAGTGATATTCTGCATTGCCCCTGCTTTGCTTGTATTATTCCCTGACTCATCCAATTACCATTTCTATCAGCGCCTCAGAAAGATTATGCTTTTTGGGTGTTCTGTAGATGTCTTTCCAGTGGCTTCACTTGATGAATGTGACAAGTTTTGTGTTTTCTCCCTCCCCCTCAGTGAATTGAAAAGTTTTTTGATAAATACAGGCCAATAAGTGCCCAAAGGCAGTGTTTCAATGGCTGCTAAGTCTTTCAAGGTTAGGACTTAACCTCCGTTCTCCCTAATTCAACTCCAACCTTCAGTCTGAAGCCAATCAAGAATATCAGATGATACTTAAACAATGAAGGATTTCTGATATTCAGGTACTGCCTCTGTTCAATAGGATTGCAAATTCTTTGTGTGAAGAAAGTCGGTTTTGCTCTAAAGTACTGTCACAAAAAGTGAAATTACCATTTGCTTGGAATGATGCCATTCATCATTGTCAGAATACTAAGCATTGTAAGTAGCTAGGCCTCTCCAAATTAATGCCTTGTTTTGCATCGGCTAAATTTCCCAAATCCTTGAGGATGGGTCATACAAAACTCATCTCACCATTTTAATTTATCAATCCAATATGAGTTCTGTGAAAGGGAGCTTCATTCAGTCTTAGCCCTTTTATTTACAGTCTAATTCTAAAAGAAAAGGAAATAAGATATGAAAATAACTTGGAAAATAAGATAAATCTCTCAGTGAAATCACCAGATCTACTCAGTCCTGTAGCAAAACCTCCATAATTCATTTGTAGGTCAGCTCAAGGGATTAGCCATGACGTATTTAGAAATTCATTTATTTTTATTTTATTTTGCTATTTCTTATGCATAAGGGTAATGCTGTCCCCAAGGCTTTTCAGGTAGCCCTCAAATCTTGACAACATTTGCTGTCTCTGAGGCCTAAGCCAAAATTAATTTTCAAATAAACAGCATAAAAATGTATGGAGTTGTATAAATTTGAATACAAAATGCATTTGTTTTGTTTGCTTACATACATACATACATACTGTCTGTTCAGCCAAAACCCATAATATGACATTGAAATTAATGGCCACATGCACATCATGAAAGTCAAAAAAGTTTTTCTTTGAGTTAAAGAAATAGAGAACCGGCAGTATTTTATTTCATTTCCATCTCAATGTGGTCTTTAATATATCATCATAAGATGCTTTTTAATTGTTATTTTTTGCTAGAGGGAAATTAAAACTCTTCTATAGGAAAAGCTAGTGGCTCAGAACCTGTGCATCTTTTATTAGTTCAAAAGATTCTGTTGTCTTGGGAGATTCAAAGGTATTTTCTTCCTGAAAGTAAAAAAAAAAAAAAAAAAAAAAAAAGGTAAACCAAATTATGCCGCTTGATTTCCTTTCTCTGATAAAAGACAGATAAAAGCAGAATAGAATAAAAATGGGATGAAATCTGCTGAGGTTTATTGGCTTTCTTCTCAGTGGCTACAAGGGAAACCGAAGGGATCCTCTTGTTACACAAAGATGGTCTAGGAGGCATGCGGTTTGGCTGAGGGTCTCTTGCTGCTGCTCAGGTCAGATACCTGCAAATATTCTTCACACAATGCCCAGCACACAAGGAGCTTTCCAAACCTCAAGCCCTTAAACTAGTTATTAACTATACTTCCACAAGGGGGCTTTGCGTACATTTGCAATTTTTGTTAATCTATTTCTTAAAAATATTAAGAAACAAACTTCTCCAGAGCAAGGCACGGTAGAACCATCCCTCAGCCTTTTGAAATCTTTATTATACAGAAAACAATACAGCTCTCTCCTACGCCATGGTTTGTGATGTGGAAGAGGGCTGTGGCAGCAGAGGTCGGGGAAACCGGCTTGAGGAAGGAGCCTGTGTCCATTCCTGCGGGGCCGCTCCTAGGCCGAGTAGCTTCTGCGTTTCAGCTGAGGATGGGAGCACCAGCACTGCCTGGGTTTGACTGTTCACCTGAGAATAGCTGCGAATGTGGTTGCTTTTTAAAAAAATTTCACCTGCGATTTTGGCTGAGTTGTCCTTTTTTCACCCCAATGAGTTATCGCACCTCTGAATGGAGAACATGTCACAACTGTACATAGTTTGGCTATCTAAATAAGAAATAAGTATTATGCCAGTAAGTACTTTAGAAAATGAGGCCAAGTGGCCACATCTCTGCAACTTTTTCTCAGAAGATCTCCGGGCTGAGACTCTGCTGTGGACTTGGAGCTTCAGCCCCAGTCTTCAGCCTGCCAATTTTGCAGGATAGTGTTTGCATACTTCTGCACCTTGATTTCCTTTTTAGTGCTGATTTGTAAGGGCCTTTGCGTATAGAACATTCCATGAAGCTTGAGTTGCTGTACTCTTCCTTTTCTGCTATCCAGGGCGATATCGCCAAATATAAATATAATAAATGACTAAAAAACAATCGGGGAAACTGCATGTGTGGCATGACAAGCGTGGCCTCTGGAATAAAAGCATTTTGGATTTGAATGGGCTCTGCCATGGGAGGTGCCAATGCTCAGATTGGTTTGCAAGCTTTAGCTTACTTTCTTTTTCATACTGTTTTAAATTTTATTATTTTTTTCACTTTTTTTAGTAGAGCCCATGTTTGTAGTACATAATGATTTCATTCACTGTAGGGGATTGGTACGTGTACCTAACACATTTTAATTCCCTTCTTCCCCCCTATCCTCCCTCTACCTCCCTTTTATTTTTCTAGCATCAGATTCATTTATTTATCTTAGAAGACCTTATAAAGTTAATTGTAGTTGACATTCTGTGAAACGAGGGGTGAGGCTAGACATTTTCCAAGCTCTTTTCAGATGTATGTTTCTATAATCTTTAAGGTATGTGAGCACTGGTAGGACTTTCTGGGCACTTGGTGACAGTGTTTGTGGGCTACATCTTTGAAAGTGACCGAGGTCCAGTCTTGGTTGAGATTTTGACTCTCCTAACTGTTCTTTTGAATTCCCTCCTTTTTATCTATCAGGTAAACTGAGGCAAAGTCACAAGATGAAGTATATTGGAAGATGGCTAGCTATGACCTGTGTTGCAAATGATAGAACTCAGTCTGGGCAGCCTTCACTGATTTTGGTCCAGGCCAGGCGGGGGAGGAAAGTCTGCTTTTTAACATCACTCAAGATCGACATCCTTTATCCTTACTGTGTTGGACAAAAATTTAAGAAATTCTCGGTATAGAAATTGCACATGCTGCAGAATGACAAGTGAGTCTTTCATGTGTTTATTCTTGCATAAGTAGGCAAGGGGGGAGCAGATGGCATAGAGTCCAAATGGCCTTCTTGGGGGCAAAGGCTGGAAAGACAATGGCTCATGTTGGGAGAGTCAGGGCGATCTGTGAGCCAGTTGAATGGTGAATGAGATCCAGGTTGGCAGCTGGCACAATGCCTGAGACATGGAGAAGTCATTCAACCCCAACCCCGTATTTTTACTTGCACAATTGCAGAATTAGTTAATAGATGTTCGGTAAAAAGCCTTTAAGGTACTTGCACATTAGCAAATTGGGGCAGTAGCTATTGCCATTGTTATTTTAAAACTGGGTTGGTTCTCAGTGCAGAGAAGGAAAGTCCTTGTTTTGAATAACTACTTGAGATGTACAAACCCTTTGCCTAAATCCATCTCAGAGCAATGTAAGGAGTCCCGGATTCCTGGACCCACCTGGAGCTCCACTCTCAATGTCCACTTGCAAGTTGGGGTGGCCGATGGGGAGAGCTTAGGTGTCTCAGGGTCTGGATAACTCCAGTGGATAAAGGATGCAACATGTGTTTGGCCCACTGACTTTATGGAACCAGCTCCTTTGGGAAATGTAGTGAAGAACAAGGAGCCTTGCACCCCCTCAAGGCTGCCAGCTACATCTGGAGAGTAAACCGGTGGTGGGCAGAGCTGGGTAGATGAGTGGGGAGAAGAAGGTAGTAATGGAGGGTGAGAGCAGTGAGAGCTACAGAACGCCTGAGTAATGAATTCACTCTGCATATTGGCCTCCTCATGCCATTCTCCAGAAAGTATGGAATCAGTCGGATTCAACTCAGGAAGTATTTATGAAGTGTCTAGCCTGGCCCCGCGGTGTGCTGGGCCCAGGAGCTCTGGATAGAAGGGTATTCCTACCCTCAGAGGGTGCGAACCTGTGTCCCCTGCCTAACTATAACTTCAGCAGGTTCGCTCAGACACAGTGATTTTCCCATCTTCCTCTGCCCATCAAGGGTAGTTGTGTGTACCTCATAGGGTGTTTGTTAGCGCTGTGTGAAATATTTAAAATGAGGGGTATGTAAAAAGTGGTCCACATATTTTGTCTTTGCTCTGATCATTCTTCAGTACCAGTCTTCTTCACAGTTATAATTAAAATGCATTTCTAGCAGAGTTCACGTGCCTAGAATAAGCAGGGGGGCTTTGTGTATTAATTTCTCTTGGAAATGGGGTCTACTGTGTGTTCACATGTGATTTCCAGGGTTGGCGGGTACCTGAAGTGTTGTGATTTTAAAATGAAGTGTGTAGTGAAGACTGCTCCTTATTTTGAACCTCATAATACAGAATCTTTTAGTGTTCCAAAAAAGAATGGAGAATTTAGTAATCAACCTGATAATTCCAATAAAAATGTTGTTTCATTTGATGTAATGGGCCATACTCTTTTTTTCCATAGAACTCTCACTCAGGATTATTATTATATCATTTGCCTAATGTAAGATGCACTGTACAAACCTCTATTATGGGATTTAAGTACATGAAAATCTGTCTATCCCTCATCTGTGTTTTATATCCCAATAAGAATATATACATTATGTTTTTAACAGACTTTGAACTGACCTCCTACTTTGTGATTATTTAGTAAAGCTCAAGAGTTTTTGTAACATTGAACTATCAAATATTGTGAATTTTGGCCGTTTTTTATGTGTAAATTTGTCCTATGAATAGATTTTTTTTTGTACAGTTGAGTTTCATTAGCAATTAAAATCAACTTTAAGTACCCATGGGCAGGATCATTGCAATCTACTCCATAGCTTTTCTTCTGTTTTCTCTAGTACTTCTAATCATTTCCCTTTATTAAAACAAGCTGTCTTTCTTTTTCAAGTAATTAAGTAGTTCATCCTCCTGTAAGACGCATTTTAATACATTATGGTAACCATTTTTTAGTGAATAATTTATTTTTGATGGTGCTCTCGGCAGTCTGCTGTTTTGCTAGGCCATACCAAAAAGCAAAGGGAGACTGAAAGAAGGAAAACCATTCTGGAGGCCCAGAGGAATGTCTGTACTTGGCATTCTTGGGAATAACTATAGTAATTATAAGTACTTCTGGTCAGTCTCTTGATAGGCAGTTTCGAGAACAGATCAGTTCTTTTTCTTTCATTCAGTCCTAAAAACAACTGTATGTTTATGCAGGAATAGTGTTGGTTGTGCACTTTCTGTCCCATTCACTCCTTTCACACTGGAATAAATCAGCTGCTGTGAATAAAGCGTAGCTTTTAAGTCAAATTCTGAAATGCTCCTGAAGGATGCTGGAAGGTGGAGGAACAATCTTTCAGTATTATAAGCTACACATTCCAAGTTTGTCTGCAGATGCAAGTGAGATGACTAGAAGGTCAGACAATACACACTTTGCTATGATGTGTCTTGACCTTTTTTGGGGGCTTCTTGTTCTTTAAAGATGTTTTCAAGGGATGAGTAGAATAAAATATGGGATCTGTCAATATCCAAATCTTCTGTTATTCAGACTGGAGGTCTAAATGGATTAGCCTCCTGCTTTAGTCTTTGAAGACAGAACAGGCGTGTGGTGGTGAAGTACTGATCCGAGAAGCTGCAATTGACCTGATGAACCTCTCCGTGCCCCTGCCAGGTCCTCAGGGCAGGGCTGCATGCCAGAGATGGGTCCCTGAGTGCTGGTTACTTTGCATTCTGGCTTGGCTGCCAGGTTGCACCCTCTGCTGGAACAAAAGAATAATTATTGCCTCTAAGAACAGGCAGGAGCTTGGAATCTCATCCCTCTCAGAGCACATGTCCTTCCACCACACAGGTCAGTGGCATAGGCATGGCCTGGAGAGGGTTCAAGAAGGTCCCTCATACCCTCTGGATATCAAGGTTCCTAGTCCTTCCAAGTTGACTCCTTTTGTTGGAAGTTTCTGGAAGCACTGATAGTCTCGAGGTTTCGTGGTTTGGGTAAATCAGTGTCTTCCAGAAGGAAGAGAGGTTAAGTCATGGTACCGGATTCTTGTTGCTATACAGCTAAGCAACAATACACACTGCTGAAACATTCTGTGCTGATATTAGTGTTGTTGACAATGAGCTTTTCCACTGCAGTAAACTACTCTCTCTGCTGGTGGCTGCCTCCTTGTTCCACTTCCCTACACACTACAAAGGCAGAACAACATTTCTTGTTGCTTTTTTGAGACAGCATCTCATTATGTAGTTTGGGCTGGTCTCAAACTCACAGCAGTCCTCCTGCCTCAGCCTTCACAGTGCTGGGATGAATTATTGGCATGTGCCACCACACCTAGCTAGAAACAACATTTCTAGAATGTCTCACCAATAGTAAAGGGAAACAGGACCTGAGAAACGGCTGGTGACTTTATTTAGTTGGATCATCCTCTATAAATTTGTATCTGTTTCAAGTCCTGTTTATTTTGTTTAAAATACCCTATTCATTTAATTTACAGAGATAAGCTTCTGGAAACTTGCTAGGGAGTTTTTATTGTTTTGAACAAATACTTTCAGGAGCATCTTGTTTCTCTATAACATTTTATTCTAAATATCAAAATGTAATGGAAATGCTTCTGGAAAGGGGCATCTGGTTGTCTGATCAATTTGCTGACCTTGCTTCCGACAGTGAACAAGTGTGTGTGTGTTTCTTCTGGAATACCATCCTTTGACTACTAATAATTTGTCTCTCTCTTGGATGGTCTTGTCATAAATTTCATGCTTAGCCATTTCGTGTATGTTTTTACATAGTTTCTACAATGGACATTTAGTATAATACATCTTTGTTTTACATGTTTTGAAATGACTTAAATGGGACTGTTCGTATTACTTGAGCTTCTTTGCTGCTCTTCATTATATTTTCTGTGATTAATCTGTCATGTCCCATGTAGGTTGGAATTTGTTCATTTTTATTGCTTTATGATATTCTTTTACTTGAAGATAGCACAGTTAATTATATATTTCCTGACCAATGGAAATATGGGCTGTTTTTCATTTTTTACCATGATGAACTATGCTATAGTGAACATTGTGTAGCCCTTCCTGCCTTATTAGATATTACTAATTTGCTCTCAAAGATGATTATATCAGTTTTACTAATACCAGTTGCATATTAAAGTTCTATTATTTATACGTGTTCACAGTAAACATCATATAGTCTGAAAATATTTGTAAATAATGTGGCATGGAGTTATATATTATTTTCATTTAAATTTCTCTAATTACTAGAGAAGATATCATGCCCTTTTCTTTTTTTTTGCCACTTTGATTGCTTTTTCTGAATGCATGTATTCCCCTATTGGCTTGACTAGAATTATTTATATTTTTCTTTTCTTTTACTTTCTTTTTTTCTTTTTCTTTTTTTTTTTTTTTTTTTTTTTTTTTTTTTTTTTTTTTTTTTTTTTTTTTTTTTTTTTTTTTTTTTTTTGCAGTACTGGGGATTGAATTCATGACCTTGTGCTCACAAAATAAGCAGTGGCACCACTGAGCTAAATCCTAGGCCCACATATTTATCTTATTGGCTGATGGGAGTTCTTTATAAATTATTAGACTCTGTATTTTAACTAACCATTTTTTTACCATAAAAATAGTATACTCATGCCAGAGAATAATGGAAAATATAGAAAAGAAAGAAGCCACCAATAGTTCCACCCCCTCTAAGCAAGATGTTGAGTTTTCTTTTCTCATGAAATATCTGTGTAGTTTTAGCTATAATGTGCATACAGCATATGTTATGTTTTTCTCAATTAATATAAGATTTTCTAAGTGGCTACACATCTTTTATAGTTATCATTTTAAATAGATACCTGATATGTTGTTGATTTTACCTGTTGTTTCCTTAATGTTAAACTTTCCATTTGCTTTATATCTTTTCATTTTTGGTATAACATTTTGAAGGAATACTTTGTGTCTAAAACAATTTGATATTTCAAATTATTTCTGAGAAGGGATCCTCTGAAGTGAGGTTATGGGGAAGAATGCATTGCAAGGATGTTATTTGATGGTGGCAATCTAAAGAAAAGAGTGTTCCAGAAGACTCAGTGGATCCTAGCAGAAGTCAAAGTGCTCATCTATGGAGACAAAACTAACAATGTTGATGTCTTTAGCCATTTGGGCCCTAAAGCTCCACTTGTAGGCATTTTCTTTCCTGCCTTAGTAACACTTTGGTTTTGAATGGCAAAGAGATTCTTCTAGGACAATAGCAGACTACATATAAGATTAAGATTCATAAGTGAATTTCTACTGATTTTTAAGCACAAATAAAAGAAAGTGGCTAGTCAATTTTAGGTAATAAAAATTGGATATACAAGCAAATGGAGTATAATACAGGGAAATCTGCTGCCATGGGTATTAGTTGGTGATCTTACAGAACACGGGCATCTCATTACTCTTTGGTAGGGCTTTTATGTTTATACGATTTACTTTTTGGCACTGGGGGTAGAGTAAAAAGTTCACATTATTCTGTATAGAAACATTTATTTAGAAATATATAACAAATGTACTCCTTAATTTATGGTCTAGTTATATTCCAACAGTTCCTTTACAAGTCAGTTAATTAGAATTTAGAAAGTATTTTCTCTTAGAAGTGATCCTGTAAGTAGTAATGTAGAATTCCAGACCAGCATATAAAAGCCCATTTAATTTTCATATATCTGTACTATAGAACTGGTTTCAAATCTAGCTTAATGTGATTTGGGCATTTATGCCACATAAATTTGTAGTCTGCAAGATGATGAAAGGTTTTTTGTGAGGATGACCTAAAAGAATGTGTGAAAATGCTTTATGGGTTATAAAGTACTGTATGAAAATAGTAGACATATTGTTTTGTTGTTCACAAAACAAATAACTATTAAAGGACAGAACATGATATATCAGTGGAACTTCAAAATAGGAATGTACAGTTCAGGAGGTGTGCAGTTGATCTATTGGGTGTTGCAAAGATATATTAAATGTTTATATATATAATTTCTATCCTACCCTGATTTTTATTTTTATGAGTTCATAGCACAATAAAACATCTATATAACTTATAAACATACATATATAAAAATAGATGCATACCCACACATTCATACAGATATCTGATGGATTTACTCATATATATATATATTTTTTTTTTTTAAGCAAAGTTATTGTTTTATCAAAACAGCTCAAAACCTACTAGTCTGTAATATCTTCCCCAAGCAAAGAACAAAGGGCCTGGCTATAAAAATACTACGAATTAAATAGATGAACCAGATTTATGTGATCTTTATGATATTATTTCTTTGCAAAATATACCTTATAACTTTAGCTTTGCCAGTGCATTGCCTTTAACATTGGTGGGATGTTGATTTGGAGGCCGTGTGTGTGTGTGTGTGTGTATGTGTGTGTGTGTGTGTGTATGTGTGTGTACATGCAGATAAACTGAGAATAGACAAGATTGTAAGATAGCAGTAACTCACTGCATTGCCCTAAAAATGATAGGGAGAGTCTTCTCTCTGGCTGGGTCTGTCAGCATTCAGTATTTTTCTTTTTTTGAAAATTTAATGTTAATGAAGGACTTTTAATAGTTTTTTTCTCCCAAAAGTTTAACCATTGATGAGTTGAATAGTTCTTACAGAGAGCTTCTAGAGTCCTAAGAATGAGAGCAGAAGGATAAACCGAATTGTAGTGGCTGTTCTTTGTAGCTAATAACTTCAGACTCCTGAATAGGAAAAATATACAATTAAAAAAACCCATTAATCAAACCAGCATGTTGAAAACTGTCAAAAGGCCTCATTGTTATTTCACATAAGCCAACTTTCTGGGCTGGGACCCAGAATGGCTAAGTGGGTGTTGAGATACTTGTTGGATAGATTTAATGATACAAAATTAATGCAACATAGGAGATTTGTGTCAATTATTTCTAGAACAAAAGGCCAATGAAGAATTGTAATTTTATCATATGCATCTGTTTTGGAAGTTGACACTTAAGAGTTTTATGTGAAAGGTAAGTTATGCCTCGGTATCTAAGAGAGAATGGCATCCAGAGGTAAAGGTTCCACGATATGGAGAATACAACAGAAAACCAGCAGGACAGAGTGAATTATAGTGGGGCTGACATAAATGAGCAAGACTAAATAAGTTTTGAAGGCAGTGGCCCATTCAGTTATTTCTTTAATTTTTCATATTTTTTTTCTTGACGCTGCAAAGTAATAAGAAACAAAAGAAAAATCTGCTGAATGCCTAGTCATAGTTTATTGGAGCAGGAAAATATGCCATTCTGAAGCACTCTCTGATTTGCTGTGAGTGGTAGAATCATTCACCGTGGTGAATCATAGCAGGGAAAACCATTTGGAAAGATTATTTTCTGATGTTAAATTACAAATGGCACAAGTGGAGTCAACAAAGGTATGAATTATTTTTAAAAATCTTTTAAAAAATCCTGTTGTTGAAAATGTGTATTTGTATGACTAGTTTATGACTTCATTTAACCAGTTTATAACTTCATTTAATAATAGCCAAACCTAAGAACATGTCTTTGTTTTTACATTCGGCCAAGCAAAAGCTTTCCTAGTCAAAATAGTATCATTTGTCGAAAATAGTATTATTGTCATAGAAGCTGCATGATGATAATGGTGAGAGAATTATGTACATAATCATTTGGTTCAACTGACTAGGTTGAAGAAAAAGTCTGAATTTCTAAGGACCCTGTATCTGATTAAAATAAACCAAGGGATTAGCTCTACCTGACTGAAACTTTCTAAGGACATGCAAATAGTTTATCATTAATGTTAGAGAAAGCACTTCTTAGTGCTAATCCTTTGAGAATCCATGGTGGTATGGACAATATTCTTAATGCTTAACATGAAATATTGTCTGCCTCCAGTAGTGGTGCCTTGTTTTGGTTGAAAAGCTTCAGGTTGCCTGGCTCTTTAAGGCAAATCTCTGCTATTCAAACTGTTGAGATACAAAAGATATTTTATGCTCCAGTGTCTGCTTTTTGAGAACACTTAATTTTAAGAGGGTAGAGTGGAATGCTTCTATTTAAACTTAGGGAGATCTGTGGAGGTGGAGGTGGGGTTGATTATAGTCCATGAAATGCCTGGTTTTCTTTCTAGCTGTGATTGGGGCTCAATGGTTGACCTGCTTTTAGTGGCTTTAAAAACCTATTTTTGACAGTGAGCTGGCTAGTTCTGAAGAGTACAGAAAATAAGAATTTGAAAAGGGGAAAATCTCCCTGCTATCTCTAACACTTTGTACCTTAATTTCAAACAAAGGCACTCAGTGTATGCACTATGAGTAACCAGAGGTAGGACTTGAAGCATTTTAGACCTGACATAGTTAATGTCATGAGTAACTGTATAGACATGGACATATTTCTTTGACATTTCTTACTCCAAGTCCAGGGAGTGGACATTTTTTCAGTCCTTGTATTAATTATTGTGATGTAACCTATTTCTTCCAAAATCAGTAGTTTAAAACAATAAGCATTCGTTATCTCTATTTTTGTGGTCAGGAGTCTGGGAGTTGGCAGAGCAGAGTAATTCTGGTTTGGGGTTTGTTGTGAGGTTGCAGCCCCTGGTGTTGTTTGGGGCTCCAGTCACCTTAGGGCTGGGAAACCTATGCTTTCATTGCATTCGCGCAAGGCTGTGGCTGGAGTCCTTAGTTCCTTGCCTGGCAGGTGTCTGTCAAGCTCTCAGGACAGTGGCTTCTTATAGGTGGCCCTTTTATGACCTTATCTCTGAATGACCTACGGCAACTTCCTTTTGTTCTTATTGGAAGTGAGTCACCAAGTCCAGTCTACACTCAGTGGGAGGGGATCACGCAGGGTGTGACTGCCAGGAGCCAGAGATCACTGGTTTACCATAGCTCCTTTTTATAATTGTATTCAGTTATTCTGTGACTCAAGAGATTTTGAAGATTTGCTTGAATTATTGTTATAAGAACCTCAATTCACCTTTAGTTCACCTTTGACAAAGATTTTTGAAAATCTTTCTCAGCCCAAAGCCAGCAGATATGAAGTGTCATACTTGAAACATTACTGTCACTACCACCATCCATTGGCTATGAGCCCTGAGTCAGCCCTAGGGTGAAATAAAGTCATTCAGCTGAATTACATGAAATTAATGTGCTGGCTTCAGTCCAGTTCCTAATGATACATGTCCTCACCATTCCTGGACTAGGAATAAGCACTAGTAGCTTAGTTGACCACCTGACTGAAGTAAAAAGAGGAAAAGATTATTTTATGTGGCATTCTTAAGATGGGACTTGGTTACTCCTATAAGGGAGTTTGAAGAACTTCTGTATTCAGCAACCAAAAGCAATTATATTTGCAACTCTCATTTTCCCAGTTACAAAAGATATTAGCTTAACATAAGTCAGGAGCAAAAAGTATTTATGGTTTATGGCTTTAGACTACTGATATTTGTGACCTTATCTGGTCTTAAAAAAATCTGTTTTCAGGGTAATTTGAATTAAATTAAAATACCAATTAGCCAAGGTAAAGACACAGGCTACATAGCATTCCAGCAGACATACCAGTGTGTCTAAGGAGTCCAAGATTAGATATCTCAGAAATGGGGCCATATTAAGGTTCAGGCTTTTGTATTTTCATAAGAATCTTGGAAGCAGGCTTAACTCGGGAGAGCTGGAGATAACTAAAAGAAATGGTACCTCAGAACCTTGTGACACATTTTTTTTTTTTTTTTTTGAGCCAGGGTCTTGCTTTGTAGTTTAGGCTGGTCCTGAGCTCACTTTGTAGCCCAGGCAAGCCTCAAACTCAACAATCCACCTGCCTCTGCTTCCCAAGAGCTGGATTACAGAAGTGAGCCACCATGCCCAGTATTGTGATGTGAGGTACTGATTTCTGGTGGGCGTGAGTCACCATGCCCTGTATTGTTGTAAGTGGCTACCGGGATCAAACTCAGGGCCTTGTGCTTGCTAGGCAGGAACTGGCAGGCACTGAGCTAAATCTCTGGCCTGTGACACATTTTCTTAGGATATGCACACACAAAGTCAGAAAGGGCAGTAAGGATGTCCAGGGCTTCCTACTGTGACACCAACACTAGATTTTTTTCTTGTGTATTTGGAAACACAGTGCAATAAAAAAGCATTGCTCTCTCATAACAAAGTATAACTGAAGCCTATGTTACAGGCACTTCTTTGACAGTCTTGCTAGTAGTCTTCACTTTACCTTCATCATCCTTTGATGAGGTCATTGATCATTTTCTTCTACCCTTTGCTAAAATTCCACAATGATGGCCCTTTTTAAATCTATGTTTCCTTTTTAGTTCCCTCACTAAACCTACGATGGTGAAATCTTTGAGGGGAAAGAATTGAATTTTACTAGTTATGTATCCTAATCCTTAGTGGAGTGCCTGGTGTGTATTAGGAATAAATAGGGAGTAGGAATGGTGCTAAATCAAGGAAGGAAAAATTGAAGAGTGAAAACTCTGAGTTATATTTTTTGATCCGTGGAAGAAAATTCAAACATTTTGGAATTGGTCAGATGTATCTGTTACTAATATAAAGGATATAAAATTACGATATTTTTTTCTGATAAACTTATTTAGAAGTTAAAGTCCTGGCCACCTGGATTAGCAGCTCAGAAGAAGTTTAGATTGGCATTTAGATCAGCACGCTCTGTTATTCAGTGACTTTGCATACCTGTTCAAGGGCACTGGAGTCAACCAGTGTTTATTTTTGGATTCCCCGTTGCTCTTGGGATCACTGCAGCGAAGAATGGTACCTCCCCTTCATTACCTCCTTCACCTTGCTTGTTGTTCCTTGTCCAGGGAGTACTGCAGTCCAGATCTGGCTTGTCTGGCTACCCCTTGGTGCTCTGTTATTTTTAGTTTATGAACTCCAGAAGCTGTTGGCAGCTAGGAGTTTGCCCATGGAGGCAAGTTTTAGTAAAGTTGAAACAGTAGGTTTTATACTGTTGGAAGTATCTCATTTTTATGTCCATGTATTGTCTCATGATAAATATAATATACTTAAGACCTTACTCTGTTATGCGCCAACCTGTTAATATAGTGAAAACTTGTGTCAAGATACTTTCATTTTGAATGTCTTTACCTATATTTTAAAGTAAAAGTAATTAGGAAGAGAAATGTTAAGAATGATTAAATTTGAATAACAGAAGGCCATTGAGGACAAAATTGATTTGAAGGTATAATTGAGTTTTTGTTGAGTAAGGTAAGCTGACTGCTGTACATTTCAACATGTATTTATTTTTTTCTCATGCAGTAGTCCATTGTAGTATGGGGGAGCTCAGCTCTGCCATTTTCAGGGAGACCCCTTTAGTGTTACTCTTAACACTATTTTTTTTTCCCTATGCGGCTCCCATAGTATCTGCCTGCAGATTGGAGAACCACATGTGAGATGATGTGTAAAGGTTTTTTATGGATCAAATCAGGAAGGCTACATAGTTTTACTTTGAATTCCACTGGGTATCTCCAGGTACTTTGTTTTCATTCAAACACATTTAGGGAAATGAAGACGAATATGCCCCCTTAAATTCATATGTGAAAGATGTCCCCTTTACGTGATTGCATTTGGAGACAGAGTGTTTGAAAAGTTAATTAAATTAAAGTGAAACCATTGGGGCAGCCTAGAATAAGACCTTGAACAAGCCAAGAATAGGGGTCTCTGAAGAAACCAAGTCCACTAACACCTTGATCTTAGACTTCTAGTCTTCAGAACTGTGAGAAAACAGTACTTTGTTGTTTAAGGTGCTCAGTCTGTGGGATTTTGTTACTGAAGCTTTAGCAAATGAACATATGCAGTCTAGCTCTGAGCCTAGGAATCTATAGAAACTGACTTGATTCGCTAACAGTCTTTATCACAATGTAGAGAGTGCTGTTTGTCATTCATTTCTTCATGTAGTATTTATTGAATGTTTTTTGAGACACTTGGGATATAGTGAGCAAAATAGATAAAAAAAAAAAAACCTCTGCCGTGTGATAGGTTAGGGTTTAGCAGATATCAAAGCAATCAATTTCCATAACAAAACTGCTTTGTTTTCCTTGTAGCCCTTATTACTATTGGAAATTATCTAGCTTATCAATTTCTTCACTTGCATATCTCATCTCCATTCTCCTCTTCTCAAATAAGTCAGCCTTTATCTTTCACCTCCCTGGAGAGTATGGGGTATTATATCGCTATATCCTTAGGCTTTAAAAATTTTTTAAATTTTGCAACAGGTTATCATGGTTATTAAGTTGTCCAAGTTAGTGGACAACTTGTAATCTTCCTGCTTCAGTGTCCCAGAGTGCTGAGATTACAAGCTATATTTATTTATTATTGTATTTTTCATGCTTCAAAAATGCTTGGCACATAAGGAGACTTTTAATATGTATTTGTTGAAAATCAAGATACCATAGAATTGAATTTCAGGAAGGAAAAAAATATTTAAGGAGTAGTTTCTGGCCTGTATGAAAGAGTGAACAGGATTACCTTTTTTTTTTTTTTCATTACAAAAGTGCCTCATAGCTGGCTTTGCCCTTTAGCTTCTGAGGTCATATCAGCCATTTAATTTAAAAACTCCTACTTGTTTTCTACAAAATGTCCTAAGTTCCAGTTCTTGTTGTACATGATGTGGTAATGATAGAATATCTGTATCTGAATATTTCTTGACTTTCTAGTGACTTAGTCACAGAATGATGAAGGTTCAGAATGGTTGCAGGGTTAAGGACGGGTTCCTTGTATTCTAACTCACTCTCTGGAGAAGCAGGACCACAGGGAATGGAAGCCTCTGGCTTACAGAATGTGCATCTGACGAGATATAGTCCAAATCTCTGTAGCTGGCTCTTTAGCAACTCATCAAGCACTTTCTATGCTACTAGTCTGTTTCCTGTTTGCTTTAAAGGGGACACTAAGTGGTGTTGAGTGCCAGCTCTGAGCTGGGCTGCCTGGGTTTGCATCCTGCCTCTACCTTTAACTAGCTGTGTGACCTTGGGAAGCTGAGCCTTTATTTCCTCTGATACAAAGCAGGCAGAAGAAAAATAGTGTATAGGGTTCTTTTAATCCTTTTAGGAGTTGACCCATGTGGAGAACTTGGAACATTGACTAGTACATAGTAAATATTTGATAAATGTTAGCCATTATTATTAGTAGAAATGGACTTGGTGATTAGACTATACTCTCTGCCACAGTGTAAAGAGTGTTACTTAAATAATAAAGAGAAGTAACAGAAGAGAAAAAAATAAACATAGTTTTTTCTAAAGTCACCCCTTCCCCCATACTAGAGATTGAATCCAGGGCCTTCACACTAAAGTACATCCCCAGCCCTTTTTATTTTAGAATTTTGCTACTTAGGTAATAAAACTAAGAGTTAAAAGACCTATAGAATTTTGTAAGTATAAGAATTCTGATGTTTTCTAATATTTATTGACAAAGAGAAAAATGCATAGAACATTAAAAATTCCATCACATGTATGGAATTAAACATAAATCCTAACGATGGTGTCTTCCCCATGAATTTTCCAAATTAGGGAAAATTTTAAATTAGATATAATTGATATACATTTAATGTTCACCCTTTAAAAATATAAAATCTCAGGTCAGGGATTTAGTTCAGTAGTTCTGGCACTGCCTTGCAAGCACATATGAGTTTGATCATCAGTACCCTCCCAAAAAGTATAAAATATAGTGGTTTTTAACATATCAGTTGTCACCATAATCTGATTCCAGTTCCTATGTCCCCATATCCTACCTATTAATAGTCACAATTATTAACAGTTCCTTGATCCAGCTCTAGGCAACCCCTACTGTCTTTCTCAATGGAATTACCTACTCCAGACATTTCAGATAAATAGACTCACATTACGTGATTTTTTTTTTAAGGTCTAGCTTTTTTTCCTCTTGGCCTAAATTCATAGGTATACCACTTTGATTATCTACCCATTTTTTTGAGGAACTTGTTTTGGTGTTGTTTTAGTAAATTTTATTTTATTTTGTCTTATTGAGGGAATTGTTTTGTCTTCATTTCTTCACTATTGTAAATAATGCTGCTGTAAATATTTGTGAATAAGATTTGTGTAGACATATGCTTTTAGCTCTCTTGTCTATGTACTTACAAGTAGAATTGTTGAGCTTTACACAAACTCTGCATTTAACCCTTGGAAAAACTACCAAACTCTTTTGCAAAGTGAGTATACCATGCTTAAATATTTAATGTATAATACTTGATGACTAATTTGCTCTTATTTAATTGTAAAACAAAGGGGAACACAGTGTTTTTGTACTGGGGCTTAAACTCAGGACCTCATGCTTACCAGGCAGGTGCTGCGCTGCTGAGCTACATTTGGGCTCTAGGAATACAGTATTGATACTAAAAGTTTGCAGTTAGTTGTTCATAAACACTTTTTTAAAATTGAATTCTTTATTGGTACAATTTATATACATCTCAAAATCACATATAACATTGGGAAATTTGTATCAGTATATGCCACAAGTTAATTCTCATTTTTACCCATATCCCTACCCACTCCCCCCTCCTCCCCCCTTTATACATGCTCTTTTATTTTCTTTCTGTATCATATTTATTCCTTCCCCTCATCACA
>PVIC010023119.1:0-17632 GCA_004025085.1 Thryonomys swinderianus | reverse complement strand
TTTTGGTAGCCTCTGTATATTAAGAATTTGAAAGGAAAAAACAAAACTGTCACAAAAGATGAAATGATTATCTGTGTACAAAGAATTTGCAAACTTTTAGAAAGATGAGAATTTAGTTAAGAAAGGTGATTATGAGCTCATTTTTAAAATGAACAAGAGTGGAAGTGGAGCTCAATGATAGTGCACTTATGTATGATGCACAAATACGTGGTTCAGTCCTCAACACAGCAAAACAAGACAAAACCCCACTAGAAAATGAGCATCTTAAAACATAAAAAGTCATGGTTTCAAAAGGAAAAAAAACAAAAATGTACTTGGCCAGTCTTCAAAAAGTTGAAACATTTTATTCAGACATTAAATACGACCTAAAAAGTTAAAAATTATTGGGCCTGAGGGTTAGCTCAGTGGTTCCAGCGCCTGCCTCACAAGCGCAAGGTCCTGAGTTTGATCCCCGGTAACCACATACAATGCTGGGCGTGGTGACTCATGCCCACCAGCAATCAACACCACATACCACAGTGCCGGGCATGGTGGCTCACGCCTGTAATCCCAGCACTCGGGAGGCAGAGACAGGAAAAAAACCAATCTATTCAAGAAATGATACTGACAACTGGTTACTGATAGAACAAAAACACAATTAGACCTCTACTGAAAACATATCCTTGCAACATGTTTAAAAATCAGTATCAAATGAATTAAGGAATTATAAAGAGAGACACATTACAACTTTCAGAATGTATAAAAAACACGTTTTTGGTTTTTGAAGTACAGGTGATTGAACTCCAGCCCTCGGCAATCTAAACATCTACAGTAGAACAAAATACATACATTGTCATATATTCATTTATCAGAATACTTTAGTTAAACAAATAAAACATAATTACAAGTATACATCAACATGAATAAATCATAAATAATAAAATGTTAAAAAAGCAAATCATAGGAAATTACATTCAAGAGTCCATTTATGTAAAAGTCAAGACATCTTTAACAAATACATACATAATCTTAATCTCTAAAATAAATCACATTTATATAATAAAAAGCCTCCCACTAGGACAGTCTATTTGAAGAGATAAACTAGAATTTTTTCAATGTTTAATTCATAAGGATAGCATATTGGCTTGTATATCAGAGAAAATATTTTACACCTCAGGACATCAATTTTAAATTACGTTTTTTTCTGGTACTAGGCCCAGGCCATTTGAACCCAGGCCATTTCCACTGAACTACATTCCCAGACCTCTTTTTATTTAAAGACAAAGTCTCGCTAAATTGCTAAATTGTCTAGGCTAGTTCAACCTTGACATCCTCATGCTTTAGTCTCTACAGTGATGGGATTATAGGCATCCACACACCCTGCTGAGAATTGCTTTTATTTATGCCTTTTCTTCCATAAAATTAACATGCTTTTGTTCTTTAAAAGACCACTTCCAACTTACTGGACTAGTCATGTGACCAGTCATGATCACATAAGTAGAAAGTGGCACTGACTAAAAACTACACATTCTCAAAGACAAGAAAAAGTAAATTGAAGTGTAGGTTGAACATTCTTAATTTGAAATGCTTCCAAATCCAAATATTATTTTGAGTACTAGTATGATACCACAAATGAAAAATTCCCCAACTAACCTCACGTAATGTGTCACGGTCAAGATGCAAACACACTAAAAATACCACACAACACCACCTTCCACCTATGTGCAGTGTATGTAAAACATAAACATAAAGGGTAAGGAAGGGTAATGAATGGAGAGAAAAAATTTGATGGTAAAAACAAAAATATGGAAACAAAGCTTATATATATAGGAGGATGGAAGGCTGGAAGGAGGGCACAGGAATGGGAAAAAATGAGAATCACGATATATAATGTACAAGGATAAATTCTCAATGTTGAATGTGATCATAGTGTATAGCAAAAATATACCAATAAATTCAATACAGGGGGAAAAATGAAAACATAAATGAATTTTGTGTTTATACTTGGGTCTCAATCAAGAGATCTCATTATGAATATGCAAATAAAATATCTGAACTCTGACATGTAACTTGGCCTATAGTTACAACAGAAACTATAATTTAATGAAAAGGGATTTATCTAGTCATGAACAAAGTTCAGATATAGCTGATGAAGCAGAGCTGGTTCCTGACTGTCCTGATGGAATGTATTTCAGTAAACAAAAGGGTGCTGCAGCAGAAGCCCATCCAAAAACACTAGTTTTAAGACTAATACTTAAACAATGAAAGACTGAGGAGATACTAGATATCCAGAATAATCCATCCAGTGATTATTTTTCTACATTTTCTGGGAACATATCTTTCTACTTTAGATAATACAAAATAGATTCATGAAAAAGTAAGAAATACCAACATTTGCTTTTTCAGCAACACTGCCTGGTATATAGTACAATGTATAAGTTTCCTGGGTTCAACTGTAAATTATTAATTTACCATGGATGTGTTATCTGTAGTAGGAAAAAGAAAATAGTTATTGTAATTAATTTAAAGAGACAATGCGGAGCCAAGTGTGACCATACATCCCTATAATTCCAGCACTCTGGGAGATTGAGGCATGATTGTGAGTTCAGGTCAGTATGAACAACTTACAAAATTAACGAGTCTATCTCAAAATAAAACATACTAGAATGCAGCCTTGAGTTCCACTGGAAAGAAAGAGTGGAGGGGAATTCTTAGTAAAGACAAAAAAATTATAATTCTTAAGGTCAACAGGAAAATATTTCACATTTCATGAATCTAAGATTATAAATTAATAATCCTTCCAAAATTTTTTAATAAAGAAAACCCTGTCCCTACTGTACCTCTAAGTGGGCTGTTTCACCTACACAACATTTCCCATATAAAAATAAGGTGCAGCGTCCCAACCATTATATTCTAAATGCCTTAGGTTAACTCTCAGGAAATAGCTTAGATGAAAATGTTTCAGGAAATATTTCAGATATATGTATCTTAAATATTTATTTCTTCATTTAATACATTATAAAAACTATCAAAACCACTTCTATGGAGAAACTACAGATGTAAAATTCAGGCTATTCATAATGTCAGGCACAGTGGCTCAACGCCTATAATCCCAGCACTGGGGAGGCAGAAGCAGAAGGATTTCTGAGTTCAAGACTAGCCTGGGCTACATAGGGAGTTCAGGGCCAGCCTGAACTACAAAACAAGACCTGTCTCAAAAAACAAAACAAGTTGCCGGGCATGGTGGTTCATGCTTGTAATCCTAGCACTCGGGAGGCAGAGACAGGAGGATTGCTGAGTTCAAAGTTTGCCTGGGCTACATAGTGAGCTCAGGGCCAGCCTGAACTGCAAAGCGAGACCCTGTCTCAAGAAAAAAAAACAAAAACAAACAAAAAAAAAAAACCCTAAAACAAGTCAATTCTCATTTTTACCCATATCCCCACCCACCCACTTGTGTCATATATTGGTACAAATTCCCCAATGTTACGTGTGATTGTGAAATGTATATAAATTGTACCAATAAATAATTCAATTTTTAAAAATAACAAAAAAAAAACAAAAGACAACAAAAAAAGATGCAGGCTACTCATGTAATTATCTAATTTATAAGACTATAAAAAGAAACCTAATATCATTTCTGTCATTTCAAGAAATATTAGCTTTTTTTGTATTCTTATTGAAACTTTAATATTAATTCTATTATACAACAGAAGAAAAGTCAAATGGTTTGAGGGCATGGTTCGGTGGTAGAACACTTACACACCATGTAAAAGCTCTAGATTTGATCCTCAGAGAAGGAAAGAGGAAAGGATGGCAAGGTGAACAGCACACTTCTGGGAGTATATGGCTAGGTCATAGAAGCATGACCCTGGGGATTCTATATGGTCCCTGGCTCCGTCCTTCTTTCATTGTTCCCCTCCACTTTGCCACCGTGAACTGAGACACTTTCCTCCACCATGTTGTTTCTGCCATGAAGTCAACCATTCATGGACTGAATCATTTAAACTGTGAGCCACTTTAACCCTTTCCATTAAGTTTTTTGTTTTTGTTTTTGTTTTTTGAGGCAGGGTCTTGCTTTGTAGTTCAGGCTGGCCCTGAGCTCACTAAGTAGCCCAGGCAAGCCTGGAACTCAGCAATCCTCCTGCCTCTGCCTCCCGAGTGCTGGGATTACAGGCGTGAGCCACCACGCCCGGCCCCTTTCCATTAAGTTGTGGGTATGAGTATTGTGTCTCAACAACAGGAAAGCTAAAGTGAGCAAAGAAAAATGCAAACAGAACATAATTTAGTCTTTGAAGAAGGAAAATAAAATCCCTGAAACCATATAAATTAAGCTTGAGTCATGCTCATTCCTTAAAAGCACAGTAAATATCTTTAACCAATGTTTTGACATTAACAGAAAAATTATACAAATTTCAGTATTTACATGAATTGAGTATAACTTTCATTCCAAATGGAGCAAAACACAACCAGTCAAGGAGCACACTGTTGATTTACAATAATTATGCTAAGTTAGGTATAGCTAAATTTTACTATTGTGTTTTCCCTCTTGTAATCATGTAATATGCCAATGCCACCTTACCTATTGTATCAAAAGCTAAAATGGGGTATGCTAAGATTTTATTCTATTATTAAGTCATCAATTATGATAAAAAATAAAAACACTAAAATTATCCCACAAATTTGTTGATGAAAACATTAAAATCTTGAAGCCTAATTTGATACACAAACAGCTATTTTTAGAGGAAGTATATTTTAGAGACAGTATAGTTGTGTTCTCAAAATGATGCTAAAACCAAAATTGTAAACAAAATGATTTTTAAAGGGCTCATACCACTCAATACTGAGTATTAAAACTATTATCATTTAAAAAAAGAGAAAGAAATCACTTACCTTTCAAACCTAGAGTTTGTAGCTGGAAGAGCCGACCAAGTTCATAAGGCAAAACCCGTAACATATTGTGATTTAAAAGCAATTCCCTGTTAAAATAAAATTGTTTTAATACACCTATCTTTATTAATACATATATTTGCCATTCTAATTCTTCTAGCATAAGTGATGTTTACATTCAGGTGATTTCTTTATGCTGATCAAAACTGCTATGTATTACACCACTAAGGTACTAGAAACTGTGTAACTGCTACAATTTTTAGCAGTGTTTCTATGATTTACTTATCCTCTAGGACAGATTTAAATTAGAGATAAGGAAGTGGATATATCATTTTCAACCTAAATCCTGTATCAGATGTAAATCAAAGTGACACGTAAGTATCCAAAGACACAAAAAGCAAACTTGAGCTTAATTTATAAAAAAAGAGTAAATTTTTACATAAACTTTAGGATTAAGCTATGGTTTAATTAGTAGCCTAACCACCTGTACCTTTTTTTTTTTTTTTTGCTTTTTGGAGACAGGGTCTCGCTTTGTAGTTCAGGCTGGCCCTGAGCTCACTACGGTGCCCAGGCAAGCCACCGCAAACTCAGCAATCCTCTTGTCTCTGCCTCCCGAGTGCTGGGAGTGCTGGGATTACAGGCATGAGCCACCACGCCCGGCATTGTGCTATGTGGTGTTGATTGCTGGTGGGTGTGAGTCTCCACACCCAGCATTGTATATGGTTTCCGGGGATTGAACTCAGGACCTTGAGCTTGCGAGGCAGGCGCCGGAACCACTGAGCTAACCCTCCGGCCCCCACCTGTACCTTTTTTATCATTAGTCATTTCAAAATAGTATAAAAACAGAAAAATATACAACAAAAAAATAAAGAACAAGTGAGTTAGTTGGGTGTGGTGGCCCGTGCTTATAACTGCAGTACTTGGAAAGCTCCGGCAGAAGAATCATGAAATTCAACGCCAGCTTGGACTATATAGTGAGACTTTGTCTGCAAATAGCTATTAAAAAAAAAGTCTGGGCATGGGAGTCTATGTCTGTAATCCCAATACCTAATCTCTGGCAGGCTAAGGCAGGAGAATCTTGAGTTCAAGTCCAGCCTAAGACTCTTGCTTAGTGACTTAGCAAGACTCTGTCTCAAAATAAAAAGAGCCGCAAATGTAGCTCTGTACAGACAGACTTGGGCTCAATCTTCAGTACTGAGAAGGAGGGAAAAGGGGAAGGAGAGAAGAACAGGGAAGAGAGGGGGAAAAGGAAGAAAAGAGAAAAGGTGAGAGGAGTGGAGGAATTGAAGGGGAAAGGGAAGGAAGGAGAAGGGCAAGAAGAAGTGTATCAGGAAGATAAAACATAATATTAAATATGAGAAGACAGAGCTCATAATCAGATACAAAACAAATATTAAAACAGAAAGTAATCTATAAGAAAATAATAGCATAAATAAGGTCTAAGTTTATGATTGTGAAATTCTGAGCAGGCACAGAAAAAATAGAGACTTATACACAATCTTAAGATTCCTGAAACATTTTATCCTATGAAGAGTTTTTTTGTTTTGTTTTGTTTTGTTTTGAGACAGGGTCTTGCTTTGTAATTCTGGCTGGCCCTGACCTCACTATGTAACCCACTATGGCAAGCCTTGAACTCAGCAATCCTCCTGTCTCTGCTTCCCAAGTGCTGGGATTACAGGCATGAGCCACCATGCCTGGCACTGTGGTATGTGGTATTGATTGCTGGTGGGCATGAGTCACCATGCCCGGCATTGTTTTATGTGGTTACCAGGGATCAAACTCAGGACCTTGCGCTTGCAAGGCAGGCACCAGAACCACTGAGCTAAATCTCCAGCCTGAGATTTTTTAAAATTTTGAACTAGGAACAAATCTATTTTATCAAGTTTTAAAGTTTTCTTAATGAGTTATAATATAAAATATAAATATATGTTGTCTTGTAATGGGGATATATTTCTATAAGGTTGGCTTACAAGAAAGTCACATTTTCCCCAAATATTTCTGGTTAGTCCTATCAGAGTTGAAGCCAAAATGAAATTCTTAATTTTACTCCACCTCCCATCTATCAAAACTGATGCTAAGAATCTCCAAATTTAAAAGAAATGTTCATTGGAGGTCAACTCAGTATCTGTGCTTACAGTGTTTATATCATTTGACTACAACAGACACACAGCAATTTCACTCCAAAACAGTAACATTTCATAATTTTCTTATTCAATAAATTTAAAATTGTATGTAATGAGTCATGTCTGTAGTATTTCCTCACCTGAGAGACACCATGTTTCCTAGTTCTGCTGGTAAACTTCTGAGTTTATTGGATGACAGATCCAGGTAAACCAGATTATGAAGCTTGGCAATATCAGGTGGAATGCGACTAAGGTAATTGTCATTTAGGTGCAGCGCTGTCAAATGTGTCAGTGACCAAAGTGATGTACTTAAGCTCCGCACTCTACCTAAAAGGCAAAACATTAAAGCATAAAAATCTAAACCCAAGACAAAGGTTAACTTGCAAAACTAAAACAGACAAGAAGCCAGGTGGCACACACTTGTGATCCCAGCACTGGGAGGCTGAGGCAGCAAGATCACTAAAAGTTCAAGGCCAGCCTGGGCTACATAGTGGGCTCAAGGCCAGACTGAACTAGATAGCAAGACCAGTCTCAAAAAAACTAAACTAAAAAAATAATGAAATGTAGAAACTGCAAATAGACACTTTATTTTTGACATTTTAATTTTGTACTTAAAGTCGATATGACTGACTGTACACACACTTGGTCCTGATTTTATTTCATGATACTTTCACCTAATAACCACTCTTTCTTGTAGACCTTCTATGTATTAAATGACTTGTGGCAAACTGGGCATAGTGGCACACACCTATAATCCCAGCACTCAGGAACCTGAAGCAGGAGGATTACATTCAGTTTAAGGCCAGTATGGGTGGCTACACAGTGAATACAAGGCCAACCTGAACTACAGAGCAAGACCCTGCCTCAAAAACTAGTGAATGAATGAATGAATGAGTTGTGGCAAAATATAAAGACTCCCGAAATCTTAAAACATGGGGCTGGATTGAGCTTTTGTGGAAGATGGTCTTGATTTTACTTTTAAGTCTTATTACTTACAAAAGTATTTCTCACATGCTCAATAACAATTATTAGTGCGGGTTTATCTATACCCAGGACTTATGTTAAGCTATAAACTTTAAACAGACAAGAATAATTACTATGATTTAGAACCAACTTTAAATTAGCCATCAGGAGAACTACTGTATCCCTAAAAAAGACATCTTTACTCTGCTTTCTGATGTTACAATTAAAGACTCACAACTCTGGTTTAAGATTTTGTATTAAATGCAACATATTCAAGTAAACAGTCACAAATCAAGCTATGACACCTTGACAGAAGATGTATCAGAAGACCTTTGTCAGAGTCTTGATTTTTGCCAGAAGTTTAAGAAAATCATCCAGTCTCACCTTCCACTAAATGGGATGTTATCTTACAAACAATAATGTTAATTATACAAAATAATTATATAAAAAATCATCTTATAAAAGTTAATAACTGAAGTGCTTTTTTTAACTGTATATCAAACAGATTTTGATAAGCAGAATAGTGGAAGGTAGAAGAGTCAAACTTTCAAAGGGGAAATGTTAACTTTTTATATAGGTATTGAGTAAATTCAACTTTTTCTTTTTTCTAATAACAGATTTAGAAAGATAATTTTTACTTAGTCCACCTAATTAAATAATGTTTTAGATTCCACTCACCTGAAATTTCTAATTCTGCCCAGTGAGATTTTTTCCCATTGGCTACCTCCTCTGCTGACATGATGGTATAAATTCTGCGAGGATCTGGAGGATCATATTTTTCCTTTGGCATCCCTATTAGTCTGTGAAAGAAAAAAAATAAATTATTATAATCTTACAGAGGGAAAAAGACAAAATGAGACAGTAAGTTTTCTTTTTCTTCCCCATTTCATACCACAAATTTTCTCTTGATAACATATTAACTACAGCATAATAAGCTCTTGAAGAAATTCATTAACAGATGGCTAAAGGAAAATGCAAAATTTAAAAATAAATGTCCCTAGACTTTGTAGTAGACACTTGGACTCCCTTTTCCCCTTCATTTATTTACACTCTTCTCCCAGACAGACTGATCTTAGAATAAGTGTCCTGACAGACAGATAATCAGATATTTCTACCCTCCTTCCCTCAGTAACATGCAAATATCCCAATCAGCATGATATTCCCCTTGACAGAGATTAGTTCAAAGCTATCTAAAAATCACAAGGCCTCAAGATTCCTCTATGTTTACTGAAGAAACAAGCTTCTCTCTCTTACTGATCATAAATGAAAAACAATGTAGCTCAAACTACTGTAGGCAACCATCCAACAACTATAAAGGAAGCAAGCCAGAAAAGTCAGTATAGAAAATGGAGAAAAAGCTAGAGACCTCATTGAATCACACCTGTAGCACTCTCAACCAAGCCAACAGACAGTATTTACCTTACTAAGGTAATCTGAGTTGTGTTTTCTGTTATTAGCCTCAAAAATATCCTAGTTAGGGGCCGGAGGGTTAGCTCAGTGGTTCCAGTGCCTGCCTTGCAAGCGCAAAGACCTGAGTTCAATCCCCGGTAACCACATATAATGCTGGGCGTGGTGGCTCACGCCTGTAATCCCAGCACTCGGGAGGCAGAGACAAGAGGATTGCTGAGTTCGCGGCGGCTTGCCTGGGCACCATAGTGAGCTCAGGGCCAGCCTGAACTACAAAGCAAGACCCTGTCTCCAAAAAGCAAAAAAAAAAAAAAAATCCTAGTTAGAATGACTGCATAAATTATTTGCCAATCTTAATTTATATCTATTATCCTGAAGTAATTACGAATATCCTCCCCCCCTTCACTCTCCAAGGTATCCACCTGGGTGAGTTAATGGCCATTGTACCACTCAAAACTAGTGTTACACAGTCTTCTTCACAGTTGTTAACAATCCCCAATGATGACCAACTGAGTCTTAAAATTACACAAATGTGCTATGTATGAAGATGACCAATGGTCCTAAAAATAACCTCATTCAAGTGATTCAATACAAGAATTACTTTGACAGTAAGCATAAAATAAAGTCCACTTTAGAATTACCAAATGACAGACTACTTGAACTCCTACATACTATTTGTCAGTTGCCATAGAATGTTTTAGCTGGTTCTTTGCCCATACTTTAACATATACAAACACAGACACACCAAAACCATGGTCTGAACCTGCAAGCTACGTCTAAGTAAAATTTAGAATTAATATAGGACTTGGTGGTGGTGAAGCTATGGCATGCATGCTGCAGCAGGCTGTGTGTATCATCAAAAGCTCTAAAAAGTTCACAATCACTGAATAGGTGATCTGAATTTTTTGTTACCTATATAGGACATAAAAGTAATAGTTTGCCGGGCATGGTGGCTCACACCTGTAATCCTAGCACTTGGGAGGCAGAGACACGATTGCTGAGTTCGAGGCTTGCCTGGGCTACATAGTGAGCTCAGGGCCAGCCTGAACTACAAAGCGAGAGCCTGTCTCAAAAAAAAAAAAAAAGAAAAGAAAAGAAAAAAGTAGTAGTTCACCATATACCAAGCAATCAAAACATGTTGATAAGCATATGCTCAAAATTTCCCATACTAGGTCTGGAGATTTAGCCCAGTGGTTCCAGCACCTGCCTCACAAGCACCTGGTCCTGAGTTCAATCCCTGGTAACCACATACAATGCTAGGCATGGTGACTCACGCCCACCAGCAATCAGTACCACATACCACAGTGCCAGGCATGGTGGCTCACGCCTGTAATCCCAGCACTTGGGAGGCAGAGGTAGGACGATTGCTGAGTTCAAGGCTTGCCTGGGCTACATAGTGAGCTCAGGGCCAGGCTGAACTACAAAGTGAGACCCTGTCTCAAAAAAAAAAAAAATTCCCATACTATAATTTTCCCTCATAATTTGAAAAGGAAAGAGTTGTGTCTCTCCTTGTACTTAAAGAGGCAAAGAGAAAATTCTCCAGGTTTGTTTTTTGTAATACTAAGTAGGTTCAAAGTTTCCACATCAAAACTTCAAATTTTAACCTTGTATAGTTTGAGCAATACTAAACTATATTTTTCTCTTATGTCTTATAAAATACAAACAATGTGATCACTTTCCATAGGGGGAAAATTTGATTTCTTCCATTCAACCTATATAAAATACTTGTGAAAATAAAATTAATAGGTAACTAAATTTTTAATTTCTATTGTACACTATAAGGGACATGTATCTGAGGGTATTTTTACACAGTTAGATATACCAAAAATGAAGGTGAATATAAGTGCAGTTCTAGACCAAAAAATATTCTACAAAATCCAGTACCTACAAACAGGATTTTAAACTATTTGCAAAAACATAGGTTTCAAAAATTTTAAATTGTTTTTATAAAACTAGGATGCAGGGTTAGAAACCAAATTAATTTGACTATTTTAATTATGCTTCCCATTAAAGGGTTTATGATCCATAAAGGAACTGTGAATTATTCCTGTGTGTATTTTTTTGATATGACAATATAGTTCCTGTCACACAGGGACACTTAATATGTATTTATAAAATTACAACGTGCTTTATATTCCTAAAATGCACTCTCTTCTTCCTACCTTTCCCATCTCCTAGTCAGTTACCAACCAAACCTTTTCTAGTATTAATCTGAAGAAACTAATCCACATGTTCAACTTTCCCAAATATTTTACAAATTCAAATGAGAGATTAACATCTTTTCTAACACTCCTATTCTCTGAAAAAATTTACTCTATAAAACTGCATTTTTAAAAATTTGTCATTTTTCCAGTTATACACTAAAACTTGTAAAATCTTTTAACAGCTCAAAATTTTTACCAATATGTATAATATTAAAAAACAAAACAAAGTAATATTAATACTGACATATTAAGAGCCAAAAACTCACTTGGGTTTTATTAGAATGCAATAAAAATACAAGTCACTTAATTTTTTTTTTTTTTTTTTTTTTTTTTGCTTTTTGAGACAGGGTCTCGCTTTGTAGTTCAGGCTGGCCCTGAGCTCACTATGGTACCCAGGCAAGCCACTGCGAACTCAGCAATGCTCCTGTCTCTGCCTCCCAAGTGCTGGGATTACAGGCGTGAGCCACCACGTCCGGCATTGTGGTATGCGGTGTTGATTGTTGGTGGGCATGTCTCCACGCCCAGCATTCTATGTGGTTACCGGGGATCGAACTCAGGACCTTGCGCTTGCGAGGCAGGTGCCGGAACCACTGAGCTAACGCTCCGGCCCAGTCATTTAATTATTAATAATGATTCTGTATTTGGATAATGTGACTGAAGATACAATACTTTGTATGTCAATTAACTCAAGAATTTATTAGTCTTTACCTCTGTGATTACTACTAACAACAACAACAAAAAAAAAACACAGTGTGCTACTAAAATGTAGAGAATTCAAAGGCAGGAAATTTGCACTCTTAAATCCTTCTGGTCATCTCTGTTCTCCCCTGCTAGGTCCTTAATATCAATATGTCACCTTGTAAGTATATTACAAATACTTTTTCAAAATAATTTAACATAAAATAATCGTTCAAATATAAAGCTCTAAATACGACACTGAGAATATAGTAACATCTCACATACAAGCCAGTAGCATACAAAGTTTAAAATGAAGTGATGAACACCTCTCATCCCCATAACAGAAATACTTTTAGAAAACCTAGCAGCTAACTCCCTTCCTTATCTTCTTTTCAACTGTTAAGGCAAGTTTTTGCAGGGCTAGGGACCAAATCCAATACCTCACCTACACTAGACAATCTCTACCAATGACCTACATGCTTAGCCCTTGAGGCAAGATTTTGGATTAGCTTTTTCCAAGAGTTTTCAATTCTTTACACCTTTTTTGGAGGGGTAAGAGGTTAAGACAGGGTCTCATGACATAGCTCAACATGACCCTGAACTCACCAAAGCAATCCTCCTGTCTCAGACTCCTGAATGTTGAGGTGAAAAGCCTACACCATCATGCCCAGAAAAATCTCAGGTTTTTCAGGGGCAAGGAAAATGAAGACTCGTCTCTCTGTCTGTCTGTCTCTCTCACACACACACACATACACACACACACACACACACACACACACACAAAGAATCAAAGGAAACTGTTAAAAGCTGGAACTAAACTGTATATATTGGTCATCTGGTGTAGTTAGTTTATTTAAAAATAAATAGCCTCTGCAGTATGTGTAAAGACATGTCCTTATTTGCTAAACTACAGCTATTCTAGGTTTAAAATCATTGTATCTCAATCTGTAATTCAGCCTTATTGATGTTATTTCATTTACTTTTACCTTATCTAATCAAGAAAAGTAACAGTAAAGTGCAACGTTTTTGAATCATCTTTTTTGGGGTGGGAAATTGCTGTGGATCAAACTCAGGACCCTTGTCCTTGCCAAGTAGGTGCAGCACCACTGAGCTAAACCCCTGGCCCATCAAAATCTATTTTAACTATGCATAACTACTAATCACTCTAATAGTCATATGCAACTTATGATTTACCTGAAAAGGTATCTTACCAATATTTTCAGCATTGGCTCACCGGCTGATACCAAAAAAAAAATAAAAAAAGCCTAGCAAATTACACTACATTCTGTAGATCATATTGACAAAATTAATGATTGATAACAATTAGAACTTAAAAGACATTTCTGAGATAAATAATTTGATTAGTAACTCCATTCCATTTTCATACCAAGGCCCTCTAGACAATAGTGGTCTTTATATATTCAATTTAAGTACATATGTGACAAATAATGCAAACATTCAAAGAAAACTGCAAATTTTCTTGACATCTCCAGCTCCATGACCACTCTAAATAAAAAAAATCTACTTTTTATAATGACAAAATCAGTTACCATTATAAAAAAATCGTTTAGAGATTTGGATTCTCATGTTTCTGACCAGTTTAACATTTACTGAAAAAATAATCATTGCACGCCTATCACTATCATTTACTCTAACAAACACTAGTTCTTTCACAATGAATACAATGAAATGCATATGCCTCACGGAGTGTATACTATCTTCATGGTACTACTTGAAAAAGAAAGTTTCAGAATATAGTATTTTTAAATAGTCACATTAAAAGCCAGGGATGTGGTTTAGTGGCACCATACCTGCCTCACAAGCACAAGATCCTGAGTTCAATCCCTAGTACTGAAAAAAAAAAATCATACTAAATAAAAATTGTGGAATTCCTTATTGCTATTTTTCCCTTTCATCAGGTAATTAATTGCATTGGTCTACATCAATAGTAGCAAACTTTGTCTTTTGTGTCACAGTAGGCTATCTGCTAACTTTGAAAACTCTAAAAGTTTTGCTATCACTTATCTATATTGTTGTCATACTAAGATGAGTAGTACAACTAAGGGGAAAATTAAACATCTTTATCACAAGGAAGATAGTGAAGAATAACAGATAACTTCTTGAACAGTCAAGGATAGGTAGAGAGTGTTCCCTGGCAAACAAGTTTTGACTGGTCTCTACTGGGAATGGAACTAACATAACATGGTCAACACATACCAGTTTGGGTTTGTGTCTGCAGCACTGGGAATCAAACCAAAGGGGACTCTACCATTAAACTACATCCAGTCCCATCTACCTACCTATCCATCCACCCATCTACTTGTCCACCCATCTATCCATTTTGTTTAGAAACAGTCTCACAAAGTTGCCTGGACTGGGCTCAAACTTGTGATCTTCCTGCCACACCTCTTTGGAATCTCACAACTCTCTGGAATTACAGGAGTGTGCTACTGTACTGGACACATACCAGTATATTTAAGTTCAGGTAACATCAACTGGTTTTCTAACACAGTGATCATTATTTTTTTCTACCATCTTTACTGGCAAATCAAATACCTAGATAACAGCAACAACAAGGACCCTTAGTTTTTCAGAAATAATTACACTCAACATGTAATATCTCTAGTTATCTTATTCTCAGGGATCTGTTTCATATCCCAAATGAAATTACTTACCCAAACAAAATGCATAGGTATGTGGCAATAAACCCTGTAGATGAAGATGAGAAGATACTACTGCTTACTACAAGACCTTCCAAAGGTAATCCAAAAATAACCTTATAGCAACTCAGAGATAACTGCAGGTAGCTCTAGAAAGGGCTCTGGAAAGGAGTAAGGCCATGGTTGTCCGATTAAGTGTACTGTACTAACAGAAGATGGGTAAGGAGACTGAGAAACTTTCTCCTATAATTAGGATATCAGAAAATAACAGCAGAGAGAAAATAATAATAATACTTTTTTAAATGGAGACCAAACCTGCTATTATAAATCCATAAATCACTTCTAAAAAATTCTAATGCTATTAGAAAAGTTTCATTTTATTCCATTAACAATTAATTTGGTGGGCAGGAGATTTACCACAGTGGTTCCAGTGCCTGCCTCACAAGTACAAGGTTCCACATTCAATCCCCAGTACCAAAGAAAAAGAATTTAATTTGGACAATCTATTTTTCTTCTGTCATTTCAAATTAGGTTTTAGTCCCCTCCTAGCAGTCATTTTGCTTTGGTACTTCCCACTTACTTAATTACCCAACAAGAATAGAAGGTAAACTGGGTGTGATTACTCACACTTGTAATCCCAGCACTCGGGAGGCAGAGGCAGGAGGATGGCTGTGAGTTCGAGGCTTGCCTGGGCTACACAGTGAGCTCAGGGCCAGCCTGAACTATAAAGTGAGAACCTGTCTCAAAAAAAAAAAAGAAAGTAACGTAATTTTCAGCCCAAATTTTTCCAGGACTAGGATTTCTTGACACTTGTCATTTGATACATGTTCTATTTCCTCTGACATACATTCTCATTTCTTTCAGCTGGTATCAAGTAACTACATTCTTTTTAAGTTATCTTCACCTTTCAGTACATGTCCCCAGGCAGAAATTAATAATCAGCTGATTCTAAAATTCATATGGAAAGAAAATAATCTAGAATAGCCAAAATTACTTCTTTTGGAAACTTTTCCTTTTAAAAAAGACACAAACTTAAATATCCACATTATCTGATTTGAGAGCTTTCCAAAAGCTATAGTAATCCAGATGTTTTGATGAAAGCAACATATAATTCAGCAATAAAAGAACTTAGAAACTAGAAACACACACACACACACACAAACAAGCCAATATATTTTCAGCAAAAATATGAAAGAAATTCAATACATAAAGAATAGACTTTTTCCAACAGAGGGGGCTGGAATAATAGGACACCCATTTGTAAAGGGAGCAAACATACAAGGATCATTAACTTAAATGAAAAACGAAAGAGTATTAAAGTGTTAGAAGAAAATGACAAAAATGACCTCACACTAAGCAATGATTTCTTAACACAAAAGCACGATCCATTAAAAAAAGCTATTGATAAGTAAGATTTTATGAACACTTTTAACTTCTGCTATTTGAAAGACGTATGAAAAATCATGAGATTCAGAATATTTCCAAGACATTACTAAAAAAGCACTCCAGCATATATACACAATTGACAAAACAAAACAAAAAAAACTAGTAAAGGGCTGGAGGGTTAGCTCAGTGGTTCCGGCGCCTGCCTCGCAAGCGCAAGGTCCTGAGTTCGATCCCCAGTAACCACATACAATGCTGGGCGTGGAGACACGCCCACCAATAATCAACACTGCATACCACAATGCCGGATGTGGTGGCTCACGCCTGTAATCCCAGCACTCAGGAGGCAGAGACAGGAGGATTGCTGAGTTCACGGCAGCTTGCCTGGGCACCATAGTGAGCTCAGGGCCAGCCTGAACTACAAAGCGAGACACTGTCTCAAAAAGCAAAAAAAAAAAAAAAAAAAAAAAAACCTAGTAAAAACAATAGGGAAGGTTGAGAATATAGTTCCATGGTACAGGTAAGGAAAGACAAAATTTCAATTATCTCTTTGTATCTTTCTGACCCACTCCTATAGAACATTTTACTGATATGAAAAACTTATCCATGAGAGTCTAATATTAAACATGACAGTACTTGCCAGGTGTGATGGATCAGGCCTGTTATCTCAGCACTCGGGAGGCAGAGGCAGGAGGATTGCTGTAAATTTGAGGCTGGCCTGGGCTACATAGTGAGTTCAGGGCCAGCCTGAACTACAAAGCGAAACCCTGTCTCTAAAACAAACAAAAAAATGACAATGCCAATTCTAAAAAAAAGAGTGCCTTTTTTCTTCACTCCCTTTTACTTTCTTCTTCTCAACAGTATTCTGATAATAACTTAGGCCATGTCATCAATATTGAGAAAGATGTAATTTACTAAAAGACATCTGCAAAATAACAGAATAACCCCATACTGTAAAAATACAAAAATAAAATGAGAAAAAGTATTGTCAAATGAGGGAGACAGTTGGAGAACAACTTACAGATTCACAAATAAACAAGTATATAAAAATATTATTGGGCCAGAGGGTTAGCTCAGTGGTTCCGGCACCTGCCTTGCAAGCATAGGGTCCTGAGTTCAATCCCTGGTAACCACATACAATGCTGGGCATGGAGACTCACGCCCACCACCAATCAATACCACATACCACAATGCCGGGTGTGGTGGCTCACGCCTGTCATCCCAGCACTCAGGAGGCAGAGACAGGAGGATTGCTGAGTTCAAGGCTTGCCTGGGCTACACAGTGAGCTCAGAGCTAGCCTGAACTACAAAGCGAGACCCTGTCTCAAAAAAAAAAAAAAAAAGAATA
>PVIC010023118.1:0-27116 GCA_004025085.1 Thryonomys swinderianus | reverse complement strand
TTCTGGAGCCAGAGTTGTCTTCAAAGGAAATTCGCCAATTTTGGTGAGTTTTTTTCTAAACTCTAGAAGATTAGAAATCAATGTTCCTTAAATGCAGGACTCATTTCTGGACTTGTCATGCCTTAGTCATTAAGCAACCAAAAAAGACTGCACTGTTTGAAGTACTCCCAAACATGGAGATAGGACTCTTACCTGGGAATAGGTGTATGTCTCAATTGTCAGAGAAAGGCCAAGAGCAGTTCATTAAACTGAGGTATAAATAAGTGCAAGTGAGAATAAACTCAGTACTATTCTAGAACCTTCAACTGGCAAGGATGTCAGTGACTAAAGAGGAGAAAAGGAAAGAAAGAATGAGTTAGAAAACTAACTAGCAAATGGAAGAAGGAACAGGAAAGTCCATTGGTCCCATAAAAATTATATTTTAAAATATCTGCTTTGGCAGAGGAAGAAGCAAAGGAAATATTCTCTGAAAATTCCTAACCCAAACTCATAGGACTTTATAATTTCAAAAGTACCAAGTGAAAAACCTTAAGATTAAAATGGCCCAGAATGAGAAGACACTCAGGAAGCTTGCAAAAATAAACATAGTAATATATCAAATGTGGACAATTTAAACAAATGCCTCAAAGGAATCTGAGAGATACACTTTTATATTGTTCTCACCATATAAGATGACTCAACATGCCTGGAAAATTAGGCACCACATTCAAAAGTTCAAATTAGACCCACGAGGATTGTTAAGAATGAGAGGCATCAGATTCAACTTTGAAAATGTAATCTGTTTCAAGAAATACAGCTGTGAATTGAGAATCTAAACAGTAATTGATAATCTAAAAGAATACAAAAAGTAACGCAAAACTACCCACATTGGCCTGATTTATTTTTTTTGTTTGTTTTTTGAGACAGGGTCTCGTTTTGTAGTTCAGGCTAGCTCTGAGCTCACTGTGTAGCCCAGGCAAGCCTCAAACTCAGCAATCCTCCTGTCTCTGCCTCCCGAGTGCTGAGATGACAGGCATGAGCCACCACACCCGGCAAGCCAGATTTATTTTTAACAACAGGAATACAAAGATTCCTTTATAAAATTAATAACCCAATTAAATAAACAGGCTAGTCATAACTGAACATAGTTGAAAAAAGTGTCCACCATGAAAGACAAATAGCCAAACACCCATACACACACATACATATGTGCACATACATACATGCGCACACACACACACACACACATCAAGTTTTATCTGGTTTTTAATTCTGTAAGTATACCATTTTCTATTCCTAGAAATTCACATGAAAGGATGTAGTTCTCCTAACTATTCCCCTTCCATTTGATATCCAAAGATAATTTGGGACATACCAGAACTATGACTTTAAGAATTTTACACTGTTCGTGGACTCCTGGGAAGTTAGCAAGATAATTATTCAAAAGCACCTTTTGAATTGACCACTACAGAAATAATTCACTCACTAAACCCCAAAAACATGGTTCTGGTGAAGACAAGATATCTCCAGGCTTGATTTTCTTAAACTTTTCACTATCTGTCCCTCACAACAGACTGAACTCCTTAAGAAATAAAACAAAAGTCATCTTCATATTCTTTTGATCTCACAAGTTACTTACTTTGTGAATTAACTAATAAATGCATGTTAATTTTCTCATCTAATAGAGGGAAAATACCACCTCCAAAAATTTTTCAACGTCTCCATTTTGATTTTACAAGATGTTTTTGATCATTACAGCCACAAAACATTGCAAAATCTAGAAAACTAATGTTTGTTGCTATTATTTAGATCCCAACAATTGAAGTCTAAAATATAAAAGATGTCTGACAGTTCAAGATTTACTACCAAATGAATATATACCTGTAATAACTGCTGTAGTAACTCAGGAAAAAAATAAGCCATTCAGAATGAAATCACTGAAGTATATTTTCAGAATTATTAGAAAGATTTTAAGGTTGTAGGATGTTAGACATGAGAAAATTTTAGTATGTGAAGAGCTCATTTGGAGGCAGGAAGTGGTAAATAAACCAGTCATTTTCACACAAGAGAGTATTCAAATTTCTAAATTATTGTCATTGACAAGAATATACATTATTAAGATTTGATGATTGTTTAAAAGAGTAGTTATATTTGCTATTCTCTGAAATGTTTTATGATTTATGACTCTAATAACAGACAGTGCTTGAACATGAAAGCTAATTTGCTTTCTCCTGTAAATAGATTTCCATTTGGGGAAATAGATAAGTAGTGGCCTAAAAATGTCTCCTGATTCTTTGCTCCAAACTTGACCTTTCATTTTGAAAAAGACACTTCACAATATGTGGCATAAGAACTAACAAAGTCATTTTATACCTGTAGCAGAGAATTGCATTGATTTTGATAAGCTGCAAGGATACTGCTTACAAACATATGGTTATGACATTCACAAAGTTAAAAGCTGAGGAAAAGAATGTGGTGAATATATAAGCATGTGCACAAGTATAAATATCTATATTTTGAGAATATCATACAGAAAAACTGTACAGTCATGTGCACCTCTGAGACAGCTCTAACAGGTGGGGAGGAAACCTCAGGCCTTTGGATCTTTCTCTAAACTGTTCAGAAACTGGATAAGAAATGAGGGTTGAAAGACCTTTGTTTGACACGTCTACAAAGAATTACAGGATGAGCTGGATCACTGCCACCTAACCTCTATTGGACCTTCTTTCTCTAGTTTCTTTTCCTCCTACCCTTGCTTGGCAATGTTGCTGGAGGAATATTTGTTCCACAGGAATCTGATCATGTCACTCCTTGTCACAAAGCTTCTTAGGTTGAAAAGTACAGCTGTGTTTCCCAGGAACCTTCCCTATTCACTCTCTCATTATTGCCCAATTAGAGATCCATAGTCAATTATAAAGCAGTTACTTGTATTTCCTGAGTAGCCTGTGTAGATAACCAGCTCTAGAGCACTGTTAGATAATTCTAGAAATCACTGTCATCATATGGAAGGTAGCTATGCAGAAGTTATATGTAAGGAATAAATGACATTAAAATGTTTAGAGAAATATGGATTGCATAAGGTATTATTTCTAAGTAAAATATTCCATGTGCATGATTTAAAATATTCATTAGATAAATATAAATAAGTTTAATGATTATGTTTGCAAGTTTGACTGTTTTACCTGTTTATGAAATGTGCATTTTAAGTGGTCATTTTTTTTTTTTTGAGACAGGGTCTCACTTTGTAGTTCAGGCTAGCCCTGAGCTCATTATGTAGCCCAGGCAAGCCTGGAACTCAGCAATCCTCCTGTCTCTGCCTCCCAAGTGCTGGGATTACAGGCATGAGCCACCACGCCTGGCACTGTGGTATGTGGTATTGATTGCTGGTGGGCGTGAGTCACCATGCCGAGCATTGTATGTGTTTTCCAGGATCGAGCTCAGTACCTTGCACTTGCGAGGCAGGCGCCAGAACCACTGAACTAAATCTCTAGCCCCTTAAGTTGTCAATTTTTTAAGAAAACAATTAAGGAACTTCTGTTTGGGAAAATAGGAAATAACCATCTGCTTAATATCTAGGCATATATAACATTTATTAATAGAGTTCTACTAAGGAGAATAAAATGGCCATTCCCTTCTGTCGTTCAGCTAGTCATGCCAACATTGTTTCAGTTCTTGATCCTACAAAGTAGGAATATTTTAGAAACAAACATTTTCAGGTACTGGTGCTTAAGTGAATTTTACAAACAAATAACACAGAAGAAGGCAGTACTGCTACTTTAAAATATCTCCTTGAACTAGAGAGCATGTCCTTGGTGCCTGGTCACTTTTTTTAATTTGCATTTTTATTGGTACATTATATAGACACATCATGATCACACACACTATTGAGAATTTGTACCAGCATATGACACAATTTAATTCTCAATTTTTCCCATTCCCCCACCCACTCTACAACCCCCCCGCCCCTATATACATAAGCTTTGTTTTCCTTTTTTTTTATTACCATCATATTTTTTCTTTCCCTTGTCACTAACCCCTACACCCCATTTCCCTTTGACTATTTTCTTTTTTTTCTTTTTTTTTCTTTTTTTTTTTTTCTTTAAGACAGGGTCTCGCTTTGCAGTTCAGGCTGGCCCTGAGCTCACTATGTAGCCCAGGCAAGCCTCGAACTCAGCAATCTCCTGTCTCTGCCTCCTGAGTACTGGGATGACAGACATGAGCCACCACACCCGGCTCCCTTTGACTATTTTCTATTTCACAATATCTACCTTATATTCTAGAGGTCATTTACATCTTCAGTTTCTCATACCAGAGAAAAGATTTGATATTTACAGATCTTTGATTTATTTATTTCACTTATCACTTTTTAGGAAAGAACATACTAGACATTCTTTGAATTTCCAAGGTTTCCAGATATTCACAGTGACTCTAACAAGGCAGAGGGGATGTTAACGACAGAACATTGAATGCTCACACAGTGGCGCATGCCTGTCAGCCCAACAGTCTAGGCCAACAGTCTAGGAGGCTGAGTCAGGAGGATGACATCTTCATGCTCAGCCTGGGGCAACTTGGTAACTTAGTGAGATTATCTCAAAATTTAAACATAAATTTAAAAAGGGCTGCAGGGATATAGGTTATAGTGCCCTGGGGTCAATCTCCAGTACCAAAAATGAAAGAAATAAGAAAAGAAGTAAAATGAAGAAAAGAAAAAAAAAAGAATGAATGTTGGTCTTCAGTGAGGTTAAATACCTGAGTCAACCACAGACAAAAACTAATGCCACAGAGAGAGAACTGCCCATTATCCACCCTTCTGGGGCACTGGTGCTTTATTTCTTCTAGTACTCAAATTTGCATTCTTGTGTCTGTTTGGAGTTTTTGTGTTTTTTAACCACTGAATTCCAGCCTGATCATTCCTATCCTCTGAGAAAATGGAATTTCTAGATTATGAGTCAAGGTGTAAGCTAAACTGCTGTAACAGAGACCCCAAAATACAGTGAATTCAGAAGAAAGATGTCTGAGGACAGAGGCGCCGGGCTGTCCTGGGCTCAGCCCATGGAAGCCAAGGCCCAGTGTTCATTCGGAGATGACATTTCTCACATCTTCCTGTTTCACTATCTCCCTAGGTGGTTTTTCACTGACATGATTGAAATTGACTCGTCCATGTTTACATTATAGTCAGTGAGAATATGAAAGAAATGGAGTCCAGGCCCAGGAACTACATACAGCTTTAAGGAAAAACCTGGAAGTCATACACTATTTCTGTTCATATTCTGTTGGCCCAAATGTCATCATACAGTCTTATGAACCACAAAGGATCCTGGGAAAGGGTTGGAATTTCATCAGAAAATCCTAGGTAGCTGCAAGGGAGATTAAAATGCTTTGCACAATGTCATGCCCTATGACCAAGAATATAACATTTGATTTATATATTGATTGATTTCTTTGAGTGATCTGTCTGAGTGTATGGATGAGCCCTATGAAGTATGCCCTAATCTTAGTACTTTGTGAGGAATAACAGTACACACAGTTCCTTCCTTTCAACCCAGCACAACTCATATACTGGAATCTGTGTTAATCATTCTCTTATTTTAAAAGTTTATTTTTCATACATGTGTATATCTTCACAAAATAAATACTTTTCGTTGTACTCAAAAAGAAATCTAATCCCAGCACTCGGGAGGCAGAGACAGGAGGATTGCTGAGTTCACGGCAGCTTGCCTGGGCACCATAGTGAGCTCAGAGCCAGTCTGAACTACAACGCGAGACCCTGTCTCAAAAAAAAAAAAAAAAAATTCCAACATTTGATAAAATGTGCTGTTGTCAAAACTGGAGACTCCAGGCCGGAGATTTAGCTCAGTGGTTCCGGCGCCTGCCTTGCAAACGCAAGGTCCTGAGTTCGATCTCAGTAACCACATAGAATGCTGGGCGTGGTGACTCATGCCCACCAGCAATCAATACCGCATACCGCAGTGCCGGGCGTGGTGGCTCACGTCTGCCATCCCAGCACTCGGGAGGTAGAGACAGGAGGATTGCTGAGTTTGCAGCGGCTTGCCTGGGCACCATAGTGATCTCAGGACCAGCCTGAACTACAACGCGAGACCTTGTCTCAAAAACAAAGCAAAAAATAAAAAAAAAAAAGAAAGAAATCTACTGTTATAGTCTTTGATTTTAACTATTAGCAAGAGTAGTGCTAGATCTTGCTGGGAATGTGGCTGCTTTCTAAGGTGCTAAACTCTGAAGCCTTAAAAATTCCATACATGCCATCCTTGATGCTGATCATTTGCAACAACAAATATTTTCCTATATTTCCCTTCTCTTTTTCTAAAGAATTTTCAACCGCTTTGAATGAATGCCGTAGTACATTATTATGTTTCCTGTTCTGTCTTATTAACTCTGAGTGATTTTCTCTGTATTATTGCATTCATTTACTCCCTCTCTCTGTCTCTCTGTCCCTCACTCTAATTATACTGTCTTTTTTGGAAAATTTACTACTTCTGAGACTCAGCGTAATGGACTTTTTTTTTTTAAACTGTGTGTAACTCTGTATGAAGTGTCCACAGGCGAACAGAGCAATCACATTGGCCCTGATAAGCCAAATAGCAGCCGAGGCAGGAGACTCGGGCTGGAGACACCAGTCTTCCCTTTTACTTGGTCATGTGTCTTTGCACAATGTAGATGTTTTTTCAGAACCTGCCTCCCTTCTTGCTGTTAATTCTCTTCCACTTCAAATCACATGTCTCTGTTTTTGATATAACAGCTGGTTATGTGGGAAATAGTATTATGTAGTTGTCCATGATTTTCTTTCTAATAAGGTAATAAAGCATTCACTTTAGCTCACTTCCCATCAAAAGCTTTTGAACAAATGCTTCCTGACATGGTAGCAGGATGCCTCATGAGCAGGTAAGGTATAGATAGACAGAAAAATCACTCTGGAGGAGGAAAGCTCGTGAGAGCGAACCACACTGGATTTTCCCCATTTTGTTACATTTCCTTGTCAGTGGTATTCATTACATATTGGAAAAGCCACTAGCTCACACCTTTTGGGATCCAGTACAGCTAACTCCTTATGGGCTGGAATCAGTTTCTAACCCACCAGCAGATCCTTTTATCATCTTTGTCCATAAACAAACCTCCCCCTTCCTCAATTTAACAAAGACAAAGCTCAGATGAACTCTGTTCAGACTGAGCATAGTACAATTTGATTTTCAATTTCACACCCAAAGATTCTGTAATGGGGGATGTAGGCAGTTAAGTTTTCAGTCATACCAAATGGGTTTTTAATATTTAAAATCCATCTGTTTACTTACAAAGAGTAAATGCCTGGAAATGAGGCTTCTAAAATGCAAATGAAGAGATACAAGACTTATTTCTGCTTGGGAAAACTCAACACTTTTCTGACAAAAGGGAATAATAATAGCTCCAGAAGAATCCAATAATGTCATAAATGATGTTCTATGCAACAGTGCATGGTGCGTGTATAGGGAGATTGACGGTCTCTGGTTGGTTAGGACTGCGTATGAAATGCTTCATAAATTAGAGGAAAGGAAGGGATTCAGATTAGCACTGAGCTTCGCAAATAGTCAGCTCTACCAAACTGAGAGTTTGTAAGATCAGCCAGCAGAATTTAAACATGGAGCACGACTTCAGAAAAGCGTTTCCACCGCCACTCATGAATCAGCAGGTCAGAGGCGGGTCTCTGCCACACACAATTTAGTCTCATTCTTGTTTGTTTTTTCACCTTGATAAATTGATGTTTACTTTACTTGTATACAGTTATTCTTCTCAATTTATGTTTTAATAAGACATCATTTAAAATGACAAATTCTGTATAAGTATGAATACCCCCAAATTTAAAATACTGGCCTGTAGCCTGGCGAGGTGGCTCACGCCTGTCATCCCAGCACTTGGGAGGCAGAGGCTGAAGGATTGCTGAGTTCGAGGTTTGCCTGGGCTACATAGTGAGCTCAGGGCCAGCCTGAACTACAAAGCGAGACCCTGTCTCAAAAAAAAAAAAAATACTGGCCTTTAAATAAAATGTTAAGAAGAATATTTTTATATAATCTGGAATGACTCAGTTAAAACTTACTCTGATTAAAGACCAATGAAGTGTTCTCCCGTTGGTGCATTTTCTCAGAAGGCCTTAAATCTTATTTTTTCACTAATTTTGAGTTAAAGTATTATTATTCCATCTACTGAATAGAAGATCCCCATAAAAATCTTTGTTTCAGTATTCACTTATTGTTCTTGACAAATGCATATACTAATTAAGGTAACATTGTTTACTATTACTTTCAGAATTTCAAGTAGCTAATAGACTGATAATTCATCTCGCATTCATGTAAAGTATCAATTAGCCTTTCCTGGTGGATAGGAAACTCATTTGACTGCTAGCTTGAACTAATGGTTCTCTAGATGTATAACTTCATCATACACCATTCTTTAGACTCTTTAACCTGGAAATGATGCAAAGTACTTTACCTTGGTTTTCCACTGAGAAGAGGTCACATAGCACTGTGTAGTTTTAGAGGCAAAGGACCTAGGAAATTCAGTCTCTTATTGGGTTGCTAGTTTTTAGGGAAAAAATATGTACAAGATGGAGCCACTGACCAGGTGAATTAGGCTCAGGTGAGTTTGGACCCTGAGTCTCCAAGTGAGGGTCCCATCTGCATAAGAGTCAGCTGAGGAATTCATCTGTCTGCCCACCCCTGGGTCTCACACTTGGTGTAGTAAGTTGAATTAGTTAAGAAGCACCAAGGATTTTACATTCAACAAGCCCCTTTGTTATTTTTAGCACCACAATTTGAGGATTATTTTGGAAGAAATAACATACTAAAATCTTCTAATCTCTACCTGGCAGATTGGAAAGTAATCCCAGATGATGTGCCAAAAGAATGTGTTCAACAACTATTGATACATAAATTGCTACTCTAAACAAAGCTTTGGGATTTTAAAACAGAAAGATCTTTTCTCCAATTGTCAAGAAAATTGTAATGTGGATGGAAAGACATACAAAGCAGGTTCAGGCTTCTCACATGAGCACCTTAAGAAAGGTGAAAACATAGATCATGACTGCAAACAGCACACTGCACAAAGTATTTTCAAGTGGAGGAGGTTTCAAGGACAAAGTTTCATTTGGGATTTTCATGGAGAAAGTTGGAGATCTGAAGGCGAGAAGGGCAGTTCAGAATAAGAAGAGGATAAGAAAAAACTTCAAAGGTAACTCAGGGGCTTAAATCTTCCAATTTGATTCATCTCTTTTGCAGCAAGAAAACTATATAAAGACTTTGCAAATGTGTACAAGAATACACTATGGAAAACACAATGCATGTATAAAGTTCTAAAACTTTATCGCTATAAAAAATAACAGCTTGCCATTAATTTCTCTTAAAGTGCTACCACCTCCTCAAATCATTTTTACCTCATTATTCTGGTCACTTTCTGTAGCAGTTCTGGAAACCCTCTTTCCCCAGTGTCCTCAGTTATGCTATTGTGGAGGCCTCGAAGCCTTAATCCACTTGAAACGTTTAGCTTTCATGGTCACGTTGAGTTTGAGGAAGAGATAGAAGTCACGTGACACCAGGTCCCATGACTAACATGTCCAAGGAGACACACACACACACACACACACACACACACACAGTGTGATATTTCTGCGCATCCGCCCTGCAGTTGGAAGACATGTAGCGGCAGTATTCCCCGTCCTTCAGCCCTCACCTAGTAAAGGCACTAAGGAGAGAGGACTTTGAGATTATTCCTCAGAGAGCGATGGAACCATAGGATAAGTGTGTTTGATGTGAGGGGAAGTATTTTAGGGGAATTGTAATCAGTTTTTAGGTTAAAGATTCAGCATGTATTGTGACCACAGCTCATATATTTTCAAAGATATGTTTGGACCAGATCTTAAAAGGTGTCAGATTAGATTTCATGCCGAAGACACAGGAGAACTGCAGGAGTTTCCCAGGCAGGGGGGATCGGATTGGAAACAGCTGTGTGGGGTGTGATTCTTTCCTCATTTCCACCACTGTGCTGCTGCCTCACTTACTGCCCCTATAACTCTGCTCCAGCTCTTCTTCACCTTTCAGCAAGATTCGGGTTCACAATAACATGATGTGCATCACTCATTTGATTTAAGGGACTCGCCTCATCTCATAATGTCACCCCAAACTGCCAGTGGACACTAGAGATTTCTGCTTGTTGTCTGCTTTGCACAGAGAATACCTTTTGTTTATTGAATTCTTTATTGATACATTTTATATACAGCTCACAATCACACACAACATTGGGGAATTTGTATCAGTATATGACACAAGTTAATTCTCATTTTTACACACATCCATACCCACCCGCATCCCCACACCCCTGTATACATACTCTTTTATTTTCTTTCAGAATCATATTATTCCTTCCCCTCATTATGTTCCCACACCAAATTCCCTTTGGAAATTTCCTATTTTACAAAAACTATCATGCATTCTAGAACTCATTTACATCTACAGGTGCTCATATCAAAGAAAAGATCTGGTATTTGCATATCTGCAATCTATTTATTTCACTTATTAGTGTTTCCTCCAGGTGTATCCATTTGGGCATAAATGAATGAATCTTGTCATTCTTTATGGCAGAGTAATACTCCATTTAAATAAAAACCACTTACACTCACCCTGGTAAACTTGTTTCATCTCTGTAACTTATTCATCAATTCTGTGTCAAAATTGGCCTTTATGAAAGATTTCGTCAGGGATCTCATGACACACAGTTCAGCAGAAATCTGAGTCTCTCAAAGCCTGCCTCACCTCCATCTCCCCTACTGTCTCGTGCCTCTATTCAGTCTTGTATCCAGTTAGAGCACCAGTATCTGCCCATGGAGCACAAACAGTAGGACTCTCCCAGCAGTTGGGGGAAGAGTCATGACCCTGTTGCTCCTCAAATGCTTTCATCCTATTGTATGTATGAGAAGGAGTCAGAGGAAAACAAGGAGAGGCCGAGAGAGAACCACGCCTCCACCGGAGCGACACACCCGACGTCCAGACCACACCAATGGTTAATTCTGTGAGCATTTCTTTCCATGAAATAAACTAATGACAAATTGCTCCAAGAGCACATTTCATTTTTATGGCCATTTTTTTTTTTAATTTTGGGATTTGAAATAGGACGATCTTGAGTCTAAGTCAAAGCTAATTAAAAATAATACTGATTAAATGCTTGGCCCTAGGTTATGTGACAAGTGGTATTAAATTGGATTAAAAACACACACACACAAGCCCACAGGTTGTTTATATTCTAAAAAGCACAGTATTAAGAAGTGGTGTGTTTTTTTTATTTTCTTTTTGATCTTTAGAATACCTGTGAGCTACTTCCACTATCACCAGTGAGATCATTTATAGACATCTCAAACATAAAATGCAACAGAGCTTTACACTTTAGCCCTTCTAAATCTAGTTTGTCATCTTCTTGTATGACTTTCCACATTTTTTCAGCTCCATCGTGAACACAACTCTTTTTTCCTGTTAAATGGTATATTTCCTCTTAGAAAAGACCATGCATATTTGTTTAATTTTATGTCAATAGTTTCTTTAACTGGATATCCCACTGCAGTTATCACATGGCCAAATCTACAGACTATTTGATAGAAATATCAGTATCATTAATAATGTTGCCAAATTCCAGCTATGCAAATATATAAAGAGAAAAATCATCTCTTCACTGATCATGTTATTGGTAGCCAAATGTAACACTGTGTTAAATAATGTACCTAAAAACTCAAAAGTAAAGCTTTTCAAATACAAAATACTTTTGATAATATTTTGGTATTTTATATATTTTGGTATTTTAAAAATACAGAAGTTTTACAATATTATACAGTTCAATTATATATCTTTTCTGTACTTCTATTTAGCATAACTTTTTATATACCAAAAGAATATTTTTGTATAACAGGAATCTAAATCATGATTTTTTTAAAAAATCCTCTTTTGTGGGCTGGGATTTAGCTCAAGTGGTACCATGCCTACCTTGGAAGCACAAGGGCCAGAGTTGGATTCCCCAGTTCCACAAAAAATAAAAATAAAATAAATAATAATCCTCTTTTACTATGTTTTAGTACTTTCTGATTTTAAAGATTAGTTTTTATCCAATTTATCATACCAATCAAAGCATCCCTGAAGAGCAAAATGTTTGCCTCTAAGGAAATAACTTTAATGAATATCTTAATTCAGATTTTTATAACAAAATTCCATACCAAGTATCTTATAAACAACAAGAGTGGGGTGTGTGTGTGTGTGTGTGTGTGTGTGCGTGTGTGTGTGCCTTAGAGGTTTGGAGTCTGTAAGTCAGAAACTAGGGTGTTGGTTTGCTTTGTCTTTGCCAAGGCTCCTCTTTCTGCCACTATTACAGGTGCGGAGCACTCTTGGGTTTTTTTATAAGGGCACTGATTAATTCCACTCATAAGGATTTGACCTTCACAGTCTCCTTGGCTCCCTAAGATTCCACTCCCTAATACTATTATATTTGAGGTTAGCAGTTCTGCATGTGTATTTCTCTGGGTGGGTGGGGGACACAAACAATGAATCCCTTGCTTGAAGTATTAGTGGATGGGGGACCTGAAGACAGCATTGAAGAGTTTTAAGACCCCCATTTTCATGCCTTTTAACTGAAAATTTTGAGACTTGAATCATTATTAACTATCTTTCCTCTTTTCTTACTTTGTATCTGTAGACAACACAATAATGAACTATAATTATACCTAGGTGTGTGAATAGGAGTCACTGAATATTTATCAGCAGTGATCACATTTTAAAAGTTCACCAGGATAATTCTCATTCGTACTGTCCTCTAATACAGACCACTAGAGAGAAATCCTTCTGACGGTGTCAATTAGAGGTGCCCATGGTTATATTTCAAGTACTCTTTTAGGTTAGCTAGCTGAATAAATGAGGAAAAGAGGACAAAGTTAAAGTCATCATCACTTTATGATGAGTGATATCAGTCGCACTATATTATCTTTCCAGCTCCATCAGAATACCACCTGTGTTAATTGGTATTCTTAACAATCATAAAAAACTCCATAGATAACAAGCTTCATGAAGTTACAAATATTTAAACCTGTGTTAGATAACTCATGAATGAGATCAAAAAGCCCTAAGATATTGGAACAATGAGCCAAATCAAATTCAAGACCATCTAAGATGTTTAATATCTAAGTATCAAAATTCTTAAGTACAGCTGCAGAACAGTTGATTAGGTTCTAGATACAGATAAATCAACTACTATCATTGCTATGTAGTTTTTTAAAAAAATAATCACTATTATGTTTAGAAAATATGGCTTTTCTCTGCATTAGTCTGTTCCTAAATATTTTCTTAACCTCTAGATCATGTTACTTAAGAGAGATATAAATATGCTAGAGGATATTAACAAGAGTGTGACCCAGAGCAAAAGGCACTCCTCTCTAAAGGATGTTCATTTTCCATCTTAGGGATGGTTTGCATGGGAGACTTAAGAACGTGGGCAAAAAACGTGGCTTTGTGAATAAACTTTAAAGACTCTTCCAAATCCGAGGCCCTAGGGTTCTATGTAGTAGGGAAACACAGTGTATATTTCTTTAAAATTGTACCAAGGTGCAATCTTTTAGAATATTTCAAATTTCAAGTGCAACAGTTGACCTTAAGCACAGTGTTATTTTACTCTCTTGTTTGTACAATATTTTAATACACCCATGTATTATACATATTATGTATGTGTGCATATTTGCATAGGTTTGGCAAAAGCAAATAAATCTATATATTAGACAACATTCAAATTTACGCTGACTCAAATCTATTGGAAGAGTTCTATAGCAGGAGACGTTCTGAAATCAGAAAAATTGGCAATGAAAAGACAAGAGTGAAGTACTACAAATGGTTTAGTAAATTGTATTTCTTAGCAATATACATGAAAATATTAAAATATCAGATTTAACCAATATCTTCAAGTATTAGCACATTAGCATGTGTTCTCATAAGCTACAGGCACAAAACTAATGGAGCTGATATCTACATCAATTGGGCATAACACCACCTCAGTGTTCCATACACTCCTATTCTGTGCTCTTTAAATAATGTGATTACTTTTCATTTGATGGTACAAATTGCTATAGTGAACCCTGTGATTCTATAATCTCACTAATTAAAATCCTTGTTACCTCTACCCTAGGGTTAATATGGATAGTTGTTCTTTTATGTTCTTACTAAATACTGTACAACGATATTGGGAAACATTTCAGACTCAGCATCTTTTGTGCCATTAAATAATACTTATTTGTGCTTTCTCAGATGTCGAACAGAGCTTACATTATTTTTACTTTGGGGAAAGCTATGTAATAATTCCAGTAAATGCCATAGTTTGAATTTTCTAAGAAGTAAAATGCTACTCAGGTAAGATTTAATGGTCTAAACAGACCAGTGAGTGGTAATAAGTATATAGTTAGAGACCTCGTAATGAGAAAACGTTTGGATTCAATTTAATTTGTTGTCACTAGCATATGTATGTAGGACTCTGAAGACTTGCAGTGTATATTAAAGCTAACACTGACAATATCAGTAAGTTCATTTTAGTTCAGATACAGGAAATCACACAGAAAGTATCTGATTTTTCTTACTATTGTTCTCTGAGTACTTTCCCCACAAATTCTAAAAAGCCTCAGGCAAATGGAGTTCCAAGATTATTGTGACTGTCTTTTTCTTTTTCTTTCTTTCTTTTTTACTCTCTTAAGGTAAGATATATGGATCAGATTTCAATTGTGAATGCTGAAAAAACATTTGCTGCCTCACAAATTATTTTTATAATGATTTTTTTTCACATTGGCAAATAATTGGATCTATCATGACATTACTATCTTTGATATTTGTAAACATAAGGCAAATTCTCCAGCCTCATTACATACCAAAAGATGTCTGGCTGAACAACACCTAATTTAAACCACAACAACAACAACAAAACTTCTTTTTTATAAACATGCCATCTGCCTTTGCTGTGTGCAGCATGTGACAATGCAGCAAAGTCTTAAAATATATGATCCAAACATATTGAGTGTGATATTTTTCTTGGAAAGTCAGCTAAAAGAATCTGTCTAATTTATGCTGTGTGAGTTTGAGACAAGTGACCTCTCTATTTCTCTCATAATTATTTTTTGCTTCCTAAATGCCAAGTGGCTCATATACAACAGCAAAAGATAATGAGGACCTGAGAGATAATTGCCATTAGAAATATGCCACGAATTCTATCAGTGCCTGCCAGGCCCTGGATTGTGTCTCTCAGACTGGTCACAGAGCCCTCTGCCAGTTTGGCATTTCTGACTGCCAGAGCCACAGAAATGAGCAATTCAGAAGCAAACATTCTCCCTCCCACACCTCTCCATGTCTTGCTCCTCTGCTCATCAAACATTTCTTAAACTGGCATCTAAGCTTCATGATGGGTTAGTCTTTAAATGATATAATTTGATAACTGGTATCCACTTAAACAGGAAGAAATTTTACTTTGATAAATTAGAAATTTTAGGCTTTTTTCTTCTCAAATTTATAATTCAATTCCATTTCCTTTGTAAAATAGTTGTATGCTTATAAACTTTGCTATTTATCTTACTATCTCCAGCAAAAAAAAAAATTTAAAAAATTTACCCAATAATTAATGGCGCTCACTTTGTTGGGTTTAATGTCAATACTGCAAAGTGATCCTTTTTCTCCTGGATTTCTCTTTGGCACTGCTTTGTTTCTTGGAAAGGAAAGCAGGAGGTGGGAGAAGAGGGACAAAAAGATTGTCATTTTATATATCACTGCTAAAACAAGCACTTTTTAATAACTACAAAAGTCAACTTAGGAAAATTAAACATTGAAGTCTTGCTGCTCCCTAAGAGCTTGTCTAGTATGTGGGCAGGATGAGTCCAACACCCTCTCCCAGGTCCAGCAAAGTAAAGTTTACGAATACATAGGAACTGGAAGGTCTGACAACCATCGTTGTCCCATGAACTGGTGCACACACCAGATCTAGAAAGCCAGTCCATTAGTTGTCATGAATCTGTGACTATGTATTTTATCAAACCAAGTAAATATGTTCTTCTCTTTTATAAACATTTGTAGATTTATGTAGTTAATTAGAAAATTTATTTTGTTTTACCTGTATCTTACTGTTACAAATGTAAAACTATGATCATCTGAGTTTATTTTAAAAAGTGCTCTTACAAAAAAATATAAGCCAGGAGAGGTAGTTTGGTTGGCATTCCTTAGTAAGAAAGAAAAGTCAAGCTTCAGTGATTTAAGAAACGCTTCTCATCCCATATATTGTTTTTGACAAGCAAAAACATATTCCCACTAGTAAAAATAATAGTACAATTTGATCACAACCCTTAAATTTCTAAAAATATGGCTATGGCTTCTTGAAAAAGAAAAACAATCTTTACCATTTTCAATATTTCTATTGGGGGAAATTAGCTACAACCGCACTACCTGGGGTAGATATTATTCCCACAAGAAGAAACACTCTCTCCTCTTAGAAGTGCAAATGTATTCAGTGCAACAGTGACATCATCTAGATAGAAAATGTTACTTCCAAGATCAGCCATGTTGCCTATAATGTATTTCTTCACTCTTCTCCGTATGAGTACAATGCCTAATATCTCTCTAAAAAAGGAACATCTGCTTACTGAAAAGAAGACATTTTCTGGTAAAATCATGTGATTCAAAGAAAAAAATTAAAAAGAAAAAAATGACACCAGGTGAATATTTAAATTACAACACTTCTAATGCTAAAATAGACATTTGATAAAAATTTGACTGATGTAGGTTTTTTGTAGAGTTTGTTGTTTTCTTCAAAAAGCCAAATGAGGGCCAGAGATTTAGCTCAGTGGTTCAAGAGCCTGCCTCACTAGCGCAAGGCCCTGAGTTCGATCCCAGTAACCACATACAATGCTGGGCGTGGAGACTCACACCCACCAGCAATCAATACCACATACCACAATGCTGGGCGTGGTGGCTCACGCCTGTAATCCCAGCACTTGGGAGGCAGAGACAGGAGGATTGCTGAGTTCGAGGCTTGCCTGGGCTACGTAGTGAGCTCAGGGCCAGCCTGAACTACAAAGCGAGACCCTGTCTCAAAAAAAAAAAAAAAGCCAAATGAAATATGATGGGAAGTGTTAAAGGCGCTGTCATTTTTATGTTGAAATACATTGGCTTGGCAGTCACTGAAGCATTGCTAGTTCTACATCTACTTTCCTACCACTGAAGGCCAAACACTAGGGAACTGGCCAAGATGGACATAGCACACATTTTCAACAACTGACTTCTGTTATCAGTTGTTAAACCTTCAGGAAATGGGGAAAATGAGGTGTGTTGTTCCATCATCTTTGCTCTCTGTTCTGGTACATGTTTAAACTGCTGGTTCTTCTTGCACTATTCAACTTGCTTAGTTGAAGAAAGCTAAACCACACCATAACATTTTATAGCTACTTTGGGGAAAAGCTTGGCAATTTCTTCTAAAGTTAAATATATTTATTGTATGACCTACCAACTATACTGATTGAGGCCTATGCCCCAGTAATATGAAAGCATATATACACAAATATTCCTGTACAAATGTTTATTGTGGTTTTGTTCATTTTAATCTGTTTGCAAACAAAAGAGTCTATTGATATGTTTTTTAAATCAAATTGTAGTTTATTCACATGGTGAGGTCCTACTTAGCAATGAGAATGGAACAAACTGATGATACCCGGGTGAATATAAAGATGTATAGCCTTACGATCAGCAAAAGTAGTGAGTGTATATTGCTTAATTCTCTTTATATGAAACTCTAAACAAATAAAATACAATTGGCCCTCTGTAGCTATGGATTCCACCAAGGTGGATTCAAACAACCTGGGCATAAAATATTCAAATAAAATTCTAGGACATGTGGAGGTTGGGTTTGCAGTGCACTGAGAACTACAATGAATGCACACAGATGGAGTGAGGCCAGGCAAACCTTGATGTAGCCTCCTGACACCTCACAATTCCACACTAGGCACTCTGTCTGTACTGAAGATATACAGGCTATTTTTGCCATTGTTCCCTAAATAGCAGCAACACAACTATGTACATAACATCTACTCTGTATTAGGTGCTACAGTGATCTAGAAATGATGTGACATATATGAGAGAATTATGTAGATTATACAGAAATGCTGTGCTGTTTATATTAGAAACATTATCATGTCCACGTGTGGATGTGCAAGGCAGCGATACAAGGGAAAGAGTGAAGATACTAAGAGACAAAATGTGATGTAAAGCAGGTCATTGGTTACCAGCTTTGCTAACACAAAAAGATATGAGATCGTTCTAGAGTGGTCGGAATGTAGTTATAATCTTCATTTCATCAAGATTATGTACCTTTGCATTTTAAGAGAAGTATTCATCATATTGGAATTATACTTTGATAATGTTGTCTTAAAATTTCCTACAAGTATACACATACATGCTTTCTTTCATTTGTTAAGAAATGAAAGTAAAATTTATTAACTTTTATAAATCCAAGTCTTACGTGTTAAGCCAATAATGGAAGCAGCCGGCTACACCTAAGGCCCTTTCTTCCCAGAGACCTCATCTTACTATGGTTGTTGACAGACTAATGGAGGGCTGCGTTAGTTACACAAACAGTACTTGATCACTGCTAAAAAGAATCATCTTCTTTTGAGCAGTACTGCAGTGGTTAAAAAAAAAAAGCTCTGTTAAGTCATAAATAAATAATAAACAAATTTTTTAAATCCAAGAAAGAAATTTCCTTTGAGGTACCAAACAACATGAAACTCTTAAACTAGAATGCTCAAAAATACACAAGCCACAACTTAGTAGCATGTATAAGATTTTCTCTTCCTGAACACTAGTTATATCGAGCTTTTCCTTCTTTGTCATTATACAGTGAAAACACAACTTTTAACATTATCTGATTTCTATACATCGATGCTTGATCCCACAGCCGGCAGGCGGTCTGAGTGACGCTCCTCATTCCTCAGCCCTGTCTAGTTAGCGCCCCCCGCGGGGCTTTAGATTGCCCAGGAGAACAAACCAGGAACGTCAATGAAGGGAAGATGCAGGCAGATATTTTGTACCAACTAATTTTCCTCTGTTCCATAGATAGAAAGAACACCACACACATGTTCTTTGCAGCAATAAGGACACATTGTAGATGGTCAAGATAAGTGCTTCATTAGCACTCTAAATAAAAGCTCAATTCTTGCCGTGTTGCGAGGTGAATTAGAAATGTCACGCTATGACAGGAAAGATTTCCATTATGTGATTTTATCACTCTTCGTGCTGCTATGGGATGAAAGGTGTATAAACTAGAGATGAGATTGATGGGAGAAAAGATAAGTACATTTGGATATTGTAAAGGCTGGGGCACTAAAGAGCAATTAACTTCAAATTGCTTACATATATTTATGTATATATATATATATATATATATATATATATATATATATATATATATATACTGTATATGACAAAAAGAATTTTTAAAAAGATGTAGAAGCTTCAGAAGGGAATATTTAGGCTTAATACTAAAACTATCTAAAAATGAAATAGACTTGGAGAGATTAATGAAAGAAACTCCCAAATCTCAGAATAATTTAAACATAGCATAATAGATACTTTCGAAGGGTTGATAAAGAAGAATTTTCCTGCGTGTGTGAAATGCTGATCTCAAGAGTAATTGTTTTTTTGTTTTGTTTTTGCTGTACCAGGGATCAAACTCATGCCCTTGTGCTTCTTGAGCTACTTGAGCTAAATCCTTGGCTGTCTCAAGGGTCTTTGAAACTTGAAAATCTTTTATTTCATGCAAATAATGTCTAGTTTTTAAATTAAGGGGCAACAAAATAAATTATGTAGAAACAGCAGCTGCCTACAGGTTGACCTTGAAAAGAAGAATTATTTTCCAAGCAAACTGATCCTAAACATTTTCTGGTTAGTCCTTTCCTTATCTTTCTACACTCCAGTTTAATAAGTTCCTTTTTCCAAATCTTTAAGATCTGTGAGTCTTTAAAAGCTTCACTGGCTACATGAGTGAATAGCGGCAGTTGTTGAGATCTGTTACAGTTGAAATCACATTTCCTCTGCAACCCCTACATTAATCTTCACTAGTGATTTCTGAAAAGCAAACAGGCTTTCGTCTTTCTGAAGGGCTCCAGTGTGACCACAGAGCAGGAGCACTTTTATCTCTTTGTTTCCAAATAATTCTTTTCAGGAAGTGCAATGACAGTGAATAAGCACATCAGGCATTTTGCAGCTGTGAGAGGACAGGTATTGGCATAGGGAGGGGAAAAGATATCAAGGGTGAATTTCAGAAAATTGGCTGAAAGCATTTTAGAGACAAAAATGGTTGAAATCAAAGACACCAACAGTTCCTGAGCGTTTGCCATTAAGCTTTAAGACTTGTGTGTCTGCTCTTTATACATGGTGAATCTAAGCACAGATTTGTAAAGATGCTCTATCCTTTTAAGAAGATTTCTGTACTAGATTTCCATTACTGTAACAAATCCCTGAGGTGATCAACATATAAAGAGGACAGATGTATTCTGGTTCGGGGTTTTGATGATTCTAGCTCCAGGTCAGTTGCCCTGTGTGCTTTTGGCCTGTGGCAAGACAGAGCAATAAGGCAGGAAGGCCATGGTGGGGCAAAACAGTTTCTCTCAGGACTAAAACATGAAAAGAGGAAAGAAGGCAGAAGCCAAGGTCCACAGATCCTTCAGTGCAGGTTTCCTGTGACTGAGTGGCTGAAAGTCCTCCTGCTGCCCCTATAACTTGCAGTTGCTCTACCTCCCAGGTGGCAAGTTCCTGGCTACCAAATCTCCAGCAACCTTTAAGGGGAAACTTAAATTGAAACCACAGCAAAGATGTTCTGTTCTTAAGATACAATTGTACATGTTTAAGATAAGAAGTTACAGCTTTGGCAACCTTAGAAGATTTTGGAAAATAGAAAATCTTTTGTATTTCTTTTGTACTATGCATGGTGATAGGCATTATGGGTAGAAAAAAAAGAAGAGAAGGATATTACCTTTGGAAAGAATCCAACTAAGTACTTATTGACATAGGAAGATAAACAGGAAAATATGTTTTTGTAGTACAATTAAATTGATAGGTGTTATGCTTTTTTCTAGATGCCCCCCCAAAGGCTCATGTGGTCATTGGCAGGGGGAGTTTTGAAGGTAAATGGATTAGGTTCTGTGAATGTGGACTGAGGCTGTGATACTAGAATTAAGGGTGTGGATAAGGGAAGTCCCACTCTGAGTGTGGGTGGCACCAACCAATAGGTTTATAATTAGACAGCTATAGAAGACAGAAAGAAGGCAGGTTTGCTGCAGCTGCTCCTGCTTATTGCCTTCTATCGCCACGCAATGGACTGCTTCCATGTGATGCCCCGTCATGCTACCCTGGCTGGAAAAGCTGACTAGGGAGTAAAACTTCTATACATTGTGCATTGAGATAAACCTTTATTCCTTTAACTTTGGAAGCCAGGTATTTTGCCTCAGAAATGAAAAAGTAACTGAGTCAAAGCCATCCAAAAATTGTTAGCAAAATAAGAGAAAAAAACTGAAGAATTGTGGGAGAACGATCTGAATTTCATATTATAAACTTCTAGGAAGTTTCTAGACAAAAAAGACTGCTACCATGCCAGGATGAGCCTATAAGACATACAAAAAGCTACAAGAATGAGTGAAGAGAGCAGATTCCAAAAACGGGCATGAGTTTGGCCTGGGGTGGAGTATGAAAAGTAAAGGGGGAGAAAAAAATTTAGATATTCAACTGGAACTATCAGTTTTAAGTGGTTTTACAAGCTACAATGAATGTTTGAATGCATAAAGATCTACTAAAGGATGGAAAATCAGTATGAGTATTTAAGTTAAAATTATAGCTTTGATAACTTTAGAACATTTTGGAAAAGTAACTGATGACAGCACAGAGGGGCAAACCGAGAATGTAAACCATTTCAGTCATCAAGTATTGTTTGCTATGACAAGGGCCTGAACTAAAGGGTGATAGTGGTTGGCTGGAAAGAGGAATTCAGGCTCACAGATATCTTCGATATAATTAATAATCCTCAAGGTTTGGAAGAGGGGGTTAGGTTGGATAATAGCATGACTGTGGTGCTGTGTTTTTGAGAAATATTGCTAAAAGGGTAGATATAAGCAGAGTACATTTTTACCAGAGTTGGCTGTGAGGAAACTGGTTATGCAGGGAAACTATCTTGTAGCCATTAAAAATGAATGCATCTGGAGCCAAAGAGAAATACCTGAGGCTTTCTGTGAGATATAGGGGAAGAAGATATAGCATAAGAGGACACAGGCAGAACCCTTGGGGCAAGTTCCAGTCCCCCGGGAGTCCCACAGCAAAAGGATTAACAAATAACAAACAACAAAGTTGGAACCTTGAGAAAAAAGCTGAGCCCAGACTCAACACTTGTAACTCTGAGCAGCAGCAACAGAAGGCAGCCCAATACCCCAAGCTCACCACACCTTTATTCAGTACTAAGCCTTCACACCCAAAGTCCTAGTATGCATAAAGCAGGATGGATATTCACCATAATCACTGTAGATGAAAATCCCGTAGAGCAGGGCAGATATCTGCCAATAATCCTAGTGTAATAATCCTTGTAGTAGAAAATACAGCAGGCTGAAGCCAATGCCCACCAATAATCCCAGTAGTTGATCTGCATGCAGGACAGACATCCATAAGTCCTAGTAAGTAAGTTGTAAATCAGAGTAATTCATCCACAGTTCCCAACAGATTTGGATTTGAGAAAGATAGAGCTAAAAATGGCATTTGAATACTTAAAAGTGCTCTGATCTCCAAAGAAAAGTAATGAAGAAAATAGAAAATTGGTTGAAATATAAACAAGCCCCATATAGACCTGTTCTTTAATACTTCTTATTTCCTACTGGCCTTCCCTCTGTTCCTACATCTAAAAAGTGTTAAAGGATATGCGGGGGTTATATGGAGATTCTGGTTGTTCCCAGGGTAAGCAAATACAGTTCATACCAGTGTGCATGGTTTTATTCAAGGCAGGTGAAGCAGTGAGATTAGAGGCAAAAGGAATGTGCTTAGGTAATAGACCAACAAGAATTCAAAATTTCCCGTCACATTTTACCAATAGAGAGATTTTGGCAAAATTGTACAAGCTCAATAATTCTATTCCATTGAGGAGGAAGAATAATCCATACGATATTCAGAATGTCTATAAATATTTTGCAAATAAGAGCTTTTTGCCAAAGTAAAAATGTTATGGGAAAATAACAGGGAAAATGAAAGAACTTGAAGGCAGGAAAACTAAAATATTTAACTCTTTGGATTTCTGGTTCTTCACCAGTGAATTGGCAAAAATGATGTTATATGTACAGTGTTACCAAAATAGTTTTATCTAATAATAATAATCCATATCAAAATAATCTGATTAAGAATGACATGAGAAGTCATGCCCTTATCTCACAGGAAGAATGAAAAATGGCTACAGGGCACTAAGGACCAGAATAAGATGAGACAAAAGTGGGAAGGTGTTAGCACCAGCTAGAGAAATACCGCAAATGTTCCACAGAAGCCGCCCCCCACTGCACACTGACGGAACTAGGTTATGAGGCCATCCCTACCTGCAAAGGTATAGGATACAATCGGCAAAGTCCACTAAGCCACAAATTAAAGTCCTTCCCAATGATACAGGAAGCTAATTATGTTGTTTCGCCAGAAATTTATTTTTTTTCTTTTTCAGTTTTCACCCTATTTAAGAATTATTTTTCCTACAGTGATAGTTGTTACTAAGACCTAATAAAATACAAAAGAGAAATCATGATCTATTTCAGTGGCTTGTGACTATTTTTAAGGTTCAGAATATATTGTTTGTTTAAATCTAATGAGGAATCTCATTATATAAAGTGAAAAAAGCAGAGCCTTTCTTATTAGCACCCTGGGCCCTGAATCTTGTGTTCCTTTTTCTCCCACTGTCCAGCACTGCCCATGTCCCTCTGTCACCATGATAGTCTTGGTGTCCTCCGTGACAACACCTTGTGATATTCTACTGGTATCCACAGATCTTCCCCGCTACCGGGCACTGCGCTATGTACTGGGACCAACAGAAGAGGGAAAAGACTCCTTCCCCTGGAGTTTTCCACCTAGATACAAGCTACATACAGATATAAGATAGAGTGGAAGAAAAAATAAGCAAAATGAAAAATAAATGAAATAATGTCCAAGCTGGATAATTCCTATAAAGTAAAGAAGATGCGCAGAGAAAGCCTACCAGGAAGGTAACCTCTTTGGATGCAGTGATAACAGGAAGGCCTTTTATTAAAAAAAAAAAAAAAAAACTGTGGAGAGTGGGAAGGACCAAGGCTGTGGAGAGCAGGGCAGAGGGATGTCCCACCAGCAAAAAAGCAGGTGCCGCAGGGGCAGCCGCACCTGCCGGGAAGACAGGCAGGAGCAAGCTACCATGGGGCCTCACCCTCAGATTGTACGCCAGGTGCCACGGAAAGCATCAAAAGATAATTCCGAAAGGAAGCATAAGAGATGATCTCATTTACATTTAAATAAGATCACCAAAATGTAGAAAAAAGGAAACTCATACGATTAATATTTTGACAAAACATTTTTTCAGCATTTCTAACTATTATGCTCTCTTTGGTGTTGCAAGCATCACCCTTTCAGAATATTTAAACATCATGAGGCACATGACTTAATATCGCCCCAGGCAAGGATAACTTTATCTTGCTCCCATTTTTCCTCCTTCCACTATATTTCTTTACAAAGTAAAATCTTTCTTTTACAAGAAAACCGGGGTCAAGCCTAAGACTCATTTTTCCCTGCAGCAGCTAAACTGTACTTTTCCTATGAAATTTTGTTCCTGCAGCAAAAAGTATATTTCTCCCAGGTATCACACTTTTGCTCGCTTTGAACTAAAAGTGGATGTCCATACTGGAGAGAAACCTAGACTTGTTACATCAGTAAATCTTTATTTCCCCCTCAAAACTACTTGTCTGTCTGTCCGGCTTCCTCCCTCTCACTCTCCCTGTCTTTCTCTGTCCCTCTCTTTCTCCCTCCTTCTCCACCTCTCTTCGACCTCTCCTCTTCTCTGTACCCCACCCCCTCAACTTCTCGGGCATTTCTGCTTATTGTAAGTCAACGACACGTGCACGGCAGTGGCTCTCAGAAAAGTGGTCTGTAGTAAAACCTTCGTTCTGACACAGTCAACTTTCCTGAATGTGCAAGAACTAGATTCCGAGGCTTCAGATGGGTAACGACAAAGTGAACTCAAACTATATCAGAGCAGCTCAGACCATCACCAGCCAGTCCTCACCACGTACATTCCTGTTCTTTTTCTTCTATTTTAGCTAATAATTGTCATATAAAAATTTAATATGGCCGATGGTCGTGAATATTTAAAATTGAGATCTTATAGAAAAAAGTAGTTTCGCAATAGTATAAATATTTTATTGTATAGTTGATGTGAAGAACATATCCAAATATTTGAAAAGAAAAACCGGTGATAACTTATACAAGAAGTATTTGCATCACCTCACTTTCTCGGAAATTCAGAGCCATTGTCATTACTGAATCTCAGGCAGGCGCAGGAAGTCCTTTGTGTCATGGTAACTGCGGCGGACCTCTGCTAACCGGACCGGCTGTTACCTTTCAAGAGGCCAACACTGTAAACCTAATAAGGTGGATGGTATGAATCAATTTGCACTGACCTTGACTTTCTGCTTCTATTAGAATTCTGAAAGATCATTAGCCACCTCTGGGGTATGTTTGATTAATGGGTTTGGTTAAACAAAAAAAGTGAGGTCACCATGGACAGAAAGTTAAAAAAAAAAAAGTAGAAGAAGAAGAAAAAGAAGTGGATGCCACAGGCAACACATGCCTCCCACACTGCAAACAAGGCCTTCATTCCTTAGGTGTATTCTAATGAGCTCTGAGGTCACTCGCACTGAGATGACCCCGGACGATATTTTCAGCGTCTCTGTTTAGTGCTTTTCAATCACAGGGCGCATAGCTCTGAGGTACAGAGATGTGTCAGTCTAGGCAATGCAAGAACCCAAAGATACGCTGCTAAAAAAGCCAGGCAACCATTTTGTAAAGAAAGCAAAACAAAACAAAACAAAGCAAAACAAAAACAAAATGTAGGCTAATATTTTACCGTGAGAAAAATTCTTGTCTGTCCTTAGAGAAGAGGAAATATGTTCCTTCCATTTTTATAGTATAATATCTTTTATTGATTTGCTCATTCATTGTATTTTCACCTCCATGTTGTAGCAGCTCTCCTCTCCATGTTTTATTGATGACAAGATGGGGACAAAACACCAGGATGACAATTTTGCTTCATTTGCCAAAATGAGATCACAGTTTGAGATTGTTTTAACCAGCTCTTTCCTACTTCCCTGAGTTTATCAGCCTGTTCAAATGAGCTAGTAATAAACTGAATCTGCTCTTTCTGTTTATTGAGTTCTCCTCAACTTCAAAGCAGTGACTTGCATTCTGTTATATTTCTCTTTATAATTAGGTGTATGATATGACAAGAATGTGTGCATTATAAATCGTCTATAACTCTTACATATCTATTAATGGTTATGAATCACTTCAGTATATGAAAAAATATATAACAACTCAATCTGGTTTATAATCTGTCTGGCAAAGCCAATTAACCACTTACATTCAAATTAATTTTTTACAAGACTTTTAAAATTTGTCACAGAGATGTAAAAGGGTCTGGATTTCCCACAGTGAATTGATTGCTTACTTTAGTAACATCAATTTCTAGTTTTTTTATACAACCATGCAAATGCCACTAGTTGACCCTTGAGAGTCTTGTCTATAGTTCCTTCAATAAACACATAAATAAGTAGGCAAATCTTTAAAAATATGTAGTTATGGAAACAGAACTTCTGCATCAGAGACAGCTTAAAAACGATAAAGTGTTTGAATTTTGGACTGAATATAGGTTAAACATTAAAGGTAAGAATGGCTCTCTGCTACCATCCCCTGCCCATAATGGGTAATATCTACTTCTAAGGTTGAAAAAGATTAAAAAACTTGGATATAAGTTTCATAAAATGAAAAAATGTAGGCCTCATTTTTAGTTTGTTTTTTTTT
>PVIC010023117.1:0-27104 GCA_004025085.1 Thryonomys swinderianus | reverse complement strand
AAAAAAAAAAAAAAAGAACTTTCAGAACTGCTTCAGAAAATGAGAAGAATGTGGGATAATGTGTTCAAAGTCAGGGGGATTGCTTCTCGGCCTTTTGGCTAAGATCAAGTGCAAAGTCAGGGGAGTATTTTGAGAGAAGAAAATGGCTATGCATCTTTTACTATAATTTGTTTTTTGACAATAATTTTTTATTTTAAATATTCACCATATATTTTGATCACCCTTTGTATATGCCATGACTTTCAACCCTGCCCCAGAAGGTCTCACCCTGTTAAAAGGGTGAAATCAGGGAGGGCTTCACCACACAATCAAGTGGGTCAGTTTCTCTAGATATGTTTCTATTTTTTCTTCCTCTGAACACAAATATAGATATACATACACTTAACACAATGTATAGAGTTTTTTCACACAATGAGGGTTCAACAATTGTTGACCACTCTAAAGCCCAGATTAAAGGATGTATCTGAGAGATAAAATCCTTTAAATGTACATTGTGGCTTTACTCCCTTTTAAAATATAACATTAAAAATTCCCCGAAATTGGTAAGGAGAGATAGTAGCCTGGGTTCCACTCCTAAATTAACACCGATTGTGGCTCAAAACTGTTTCTTAACCCAAGGGGAGAAACAACATGGTCTCCCTCAGAAATCACCAACTCAGATGCTGGTAAGTGCCAGGGAGTTCATGAAGTAAGTACCTGAGCCACACCAAGTGTGTAACATTACTGCACTGAAAGGACAATGGTGACTAGCTCTTCAGGTCTATGACAGAGATGGAGATCCAACTTTTACACAGCAATATTTTAAAATTCAGCTCAGTTTGGGAAACATGTGGTTCGTGGATATAGCTAAGGAGACAAGTAACACGATGCCATCCAATGGGAAGCCAGGCTTGCAAAGACCACTTAACTTATCTCAAGGCAGCTGTTGTTTAAAAGCGAACTTCTTAACCTTGTAAAGGAAGTGTTAGCTACAGCTATTTTTGATAATAACACAATTTTCTCATGTCACTCATTTTTAAATTACTCGTATTTTTAACTACCTGTTGATTGATTCTTTCCTTCTTGGGCTTACACTTGAGGGAAACACAGACTGAAGGCTTGGAGAAAGTGTCCAAGCTAGTATAGGCTGTGGATAAAAGATTGAAAAAAATGCTTGGGAAGCCTCTTTGCAAGTGTAGGAAAAAAAAGATCATTTTCCCATTAGGAAAACATAACTAAAAGTTTTCACTGGAAGGCAGACTCATTAAGGAAATGCTACTTTCGAACTAAAAGTTAACTGCTGGCAAAGTGCCTTATGAACTTTAAAAAGAATCATTAAATGGAGCAAAGAAAGAGCAATTAGGCAGCAACCAATTAAACAGCTGGGAGGGGGGCGGGGCCAGGGCAGGTGGTAACAGGTGGCTGAAGGAAGCTCAGTGGGATTATTGAAACAAAGCAGACAGAAAAAGACCCAACTGTCTTCCTAGGCTAAAAAGAATCAAAAGGCTTTTTAACTCCAGCAAAATGGGAATGAAGAAGCAAGTGGATGCCCTTTGTCTTTTATCCAGTTGAGAAGAAGGGAAAAGGAATCCTTTTCTTTGATTATAGCATTTAGAATTTAGAGCAAGTGTAAAGACCTAAACACTGATAGCACTACCCCTAAAGAAAAAATTAATCATAATAAATGGTGCTTGTTAACATTGCAGACCCGAGCTACATTCTTTTATTTTGTGCTTAGCATCTGAGTATATGTAGCTTTCACATCACGCCAGGACTGCCATTCTCATATCTTTCTTCACACCTTAGGCTTTTCTCAAGTAGCCTATCTTCTTCCAACATAAAATGTTCCAAGCATTGACCTTGCAAGTTGTCAACTCAGAAGGAGAAAGGAGGAACACCGTCATAATCTGCTGCCTTTCAGAGTTTCGTTCTTTATTCACCAAAGATCAGTGAATTTTAGTGGAAAGAAAAAATACAAACAGGAATCCACTGAGGAGAGGGCCAGGTAGCCGGAACAAGTGGGTGATAGGTTAACACCTGGTCTGTTGCACCCCACACACAATACAGTTTACAGTCTTCTTTCTCCTTTTCTACCCTAAATGATAACCAAATTAGAGAGTGTTCCCCCACATCCATAAAGAAATCAACCTTTCTCTAGCCTGAACCTTTACATAGTCTTTCAAGTTTGCTGAACAGACCTCAAAAGAACTGTAGTATTTCTCCTTCAGAGTTGAGATCTCTCAACCTTCCCAACATTCAGGTTCTGAATCTATAACATTAGAGAAAGTCCCCATGCATGAAAAAAAAAAAACCCAAAACAGAAAATACAAAGGGAAGAGAACTTTTTTCTTGCCAGTAACACAGGAGGGTTCATATCCTACCTCCACCTAGCCAATTACCACATTGTTAACAGCTGAACAGTTCCCTAAGCTAACATCTCACCTTCACTATGTGGGGTGGGGGTGGGGGGGGTACAGTGAGCTTCCTAAGCGGCCCAGGGTGCTGGGTAGAGGGGCATTATCTTTAGACCTGAAGAACCCGGATGCTAGAAGCCTGAGACTTCTCGCAGAGCTGTTCGGATTGCACTGTCACAATATGTACGTGCACAGAACATTTCCTGACATTAGCAAAACAGAACTTTTTAAGTTGAGAAATACTCAGAAACAAGAAAAAAAGGAAAGCACAAAAACACCCAAGTTAAACACTGTTTATAGTATTCAATTTGGCTTCACCATTTTTAGATACTACAAGTGATAAGCAAAGACTGTTTCAAGTTAACCTTCATGCCAAACTGCTTCCCCTTTCACACTTCTCAAAGGTACCCACCATCACGTTTTCGCTCCACTGGCTAGTTCTGCACACGTACCAAGTGTTGCAAAATAAGTCATCTAGCTGACATTAAACAGGTGTATTTCACATCTTGCTGGGCTCTTTTACTATCCTATTTCCGATGTCTAGGCACATTCTTCTTTATGCCTGTGATCTCTGCTTTGTAAGTGCAATGTAGCAGTCCAGTGAAAACAGTACATTTTACTCTTCTGAGTAAAAATACTTACATTCTTTAGCTTTGGGGTAGGGGCTGAGAAGAGGATTCTCGCAGAAACAAAGCCAAGCATTAAAGTTTTGGTTGTTTGTTTTAAAGCTGGACTGAGAAACAAATAGAAAGACCATTTAACTTATCTCAAGGCAGCTGATGTTTGCTGAAGTCTTCTGGGACCGAGTCCACGCTAGTCTGGGGGACCAAGCCGGGTACAGAAAAAGCAGGATGGTCCGAGCCCGCACCTGGCCGTGTTAGCGTGACCACCCACCTTTACCTTACAACGTTTTTAACTTCTGGCTTCCCCACCGCGTAGTCAATTTCACCACTTACCTGGTCCGGGTGCTCCCCTCACGCCTCCCGCGAGCTCAGAGTGAGGCTTCGGCCCGGGGAGAGAGCAGGCAGGCGGAGTCCGGAGAGGCGGGCGGCCGGCCGGCCGCGTGGGAGGACAGCTCGCCGGCGTCCCGAGGTGCCTCCGAAGCGGCCTGCGCGGGAGCCGGCGCCAAGGGCCGCGCGTCGCCAGCAGAGGCCGACAGAGCGCGGCGGCCGCGGGAGGGGGCGTGGGCGCGGCTCCGCGCGGCCCGGCGCCTCCGCCCAACTCCACGCGGCGGGGCGGGCTCCCCGGTGACCTCCCGGGACGCGGGCGGCGCCCCAGCGGGGGCTGGGGGGCTCCTGCAGATCTCGGGGAATCCCACAGGCCCCGGCGGAAGGACCCTTCCGGACTCTGCTGCGGACGATTTTCTCGCTTTCCCGCTGGGGTAGCTGAGGCACGGAGACAGGAAGTTCTTGCCTGGCGCAGGGAGAACATCTGTTGGACTGGGTCTCCTGGCTCCCAGCCCCCAACTTTCTCTCTGACGCTCCCACCTGCTCTGGAAGTGGGGTGAGGACAGGACGCGCTGAGAGGGAGGCAGCTTCCTGGACAGGTTTACTCCTTTCAGGATCACCGGTACGATGAAGTGACTGTTGTCGCTCTACTCCAAGGTCACACAGGTTGCTGTTGACGCCGGAGGGTGCGCAGAGTGGCTCTACTTTGGGACGCGGTGGGAGCAGCCCCCGTGCAGGTCCTCCTCGCGTTACCGCGTGGAAATGCCACCAGCATTGCCGAATATTCGGATTTTTAACAGCGAACTTTGGCGTTAAATCTCCCATTATCTTCGTACAATGGCAAGTTTTTTAAAAGATTCAAAACCTGTTGGTCAAACACAACGGGTCTGTGGCTGAATGTCTTTTTTCAGACTCCCGCTTTTGATCTAGTTAGAAATGAAGGTCCACAGAAGGCAGCAACTCTGTTGGGTTTTCACTCCTTTCAACACCAACTCTGGCGGCTCTTGAAGAACCTTAAGTATCTGCTGAAGTTGTTGAAGTATTACAGCCCTTATATTAATAATTAATATTTAATATTGTACTTTCATCCGGCCCTTTATCTCTTCTTTCTCTCGTCTCAGCGATGGGCTACATTCCTCCATATCATTTTAAAACAGTATAAGCTTTAACTCCAGCTAAACAGTTGTTCCCTTTGCAGAAGAAGGGGTCTGCCCAAAGCTGTGCGTGAGCTAGAGGCAAGTCTGGGTAGAGAGTCTCTTGTGCCGTGGTTCCTTCTAGCATCTTTGTTCCCAATTAGGGAGAACCTGTCTGGAGATGAAATACTGTCAGCACTGACTGTACAGTTTGGAACAAGTTGTAATAGAGGATTAAAGGTACGAATTTCAAGAAAAAGTAAGACTTTAAAAAAAATTTTTTTTTGATACAGGCTCTCACTTTGTAGTTCAGGCTGGCCCTGAACTCACCATGTAGCCCAGACTAGCCTCAAATTCACAGCAATCCTCCTGCCTCTGCCTCCCGAGTGCTGGGTTACAGGCGTGAGACAAGTAGACTCTTTAAAGAATTTATTTTCAGTAGAGGGTTTTATTCTTAAACCCCAAGCCAGGCACCTGGCAAAAAACATTGTTCTTGTGTAACCCCTGCAGGTACTCTCATGGGATTAAAAGTGCACTATGGGTTGTAGAATCTGCATTTTTTAAAATTTTCCTGAGCCCATAATGATACACAGTTGGCACTAAACAAACTAAAACTGCATGAAAAGGAGCTGAGACTAGAACTGAAATTTCTGTAAACTTCCTCAATTTTGTATTCTGCTTGGCATAGAGGTCTTTGGAGTCAGGCAGTCTTTCACCAAATGCCAACACTGCTGCTGGACATTTCAGAGATGCTGGCAAAGTCATTTAAAGGACTTGGGCTTCAGTTTTCCAATTTCAGTAAAGGGGAAAGTAGCCATCTCTATCAGTTCTGATTGGCGCAGGATTAAATGAAGTCATACAATGCACTTCCCATGGTGCTGGGCAGCCCAGAGCAAGCACTCAGAGACCAGCAACTTTTATGGTTGTCATTTCAATAAGTAGGCTACCAAGTAGGCCCTAATCCTTCTATGACCACTCTTAGGCTGGTCAACTCCATTTTCTTAAAAAACTAATAGTCATTCCTAATGTATACATTTGCGTGTAGGCTTGGCATGAAGTTTACAGAAAAGGTGATTCATACTACTCTGTCAGTTGTAGTCCATCAAATGCGGAGCTGGATCAAAGAGCTGATTGTGTTTAAATATTTTTAACAATCCATACTCCCTTGTTGGTGTTACTGTCTTAAACAGAGCTGTTAGAGAACAGGAGGTGCTGCCCCTTAAGGTGCTTGGGAGCTGAGGCAGTGTATGCATAATAATCTCTGGAGCCCCCCAGTGGAAAAGAGAATGAAGTAACAAGTAAATAGTGAGGAAACCTTACCTGGGTTATTATACAGAGTTGTTAAGATAGGGAGTCTCTCTGTAGTTCAGGCTGGCCTTGAACTGGAAGTGATTTTTCTGCCTCAGACACCTGAGTGGTGGGATTGCAGGCATGTGCCATCACATCCTGCTGATATACCGAATTACTTAAAATATAAAGGGGAAATCATGGCTCACAAGACAAATCATAATACCTTGCGAATTCAACCATATACTTCTTGCTTTAAATCTGTCCATGCAGTTTCACTGCGTGTTAAGGGACACTCTTGATTCCAGTAGGGCTTTTCGCTGCCCTTCCCCTGTGTCTCTGTCCCCACATCCATGGTCAGTGCCCCTCTGCCTGCTCCGTGATGGCCCACAGCCATCTGCTCTTCGCAGATCACATCAAGCTTGTTCCCATCGTTCTTCCTAGGTACTGACATGATTCTATGCTCCTCACTCAGCTGCCAGCTCATCTTCACTCTGCCCACAGGGACCTTTTGTCAGCCTCATTGTTGAACTCATGTCCCCACTATCTCCTCCACTTTTTTCTGTGAACCTTAATTTCTTCCATTTTATTATTCACCATGAGCTTGGACTGTTCTGCATGTATAACTCCTATGCTTTGCTTCCCTACATGAATGCAGATTTCAGAGGTACATCTATCTGGTCCTCCAATATATGTAAAACATTAAACCAGTGTCTGTTATCTAATCTAATAAATACATATTTACTTATTTCTATCATTCTTTTTTTTTCTTCTGATACCAGGGATCGAACTCAGGACCTTGTGCTTGAGAGGCAGGTGTAGTGCCACTGAGCTAAATCCCTAACCTTAATTCTATCATTCTTTTCATAGAGTAGCTCAGGGGAAGGTACAAAGCAGACGTATTATATCTCAAAGCAGTAACCACTCACTCATGAAGTAGGCATGGGTTATGAGAAGATAAGAACAGCAACATTAACCTCAGCCAGTGACTGATAGGTGCCCATGTGGGTGCTGTCAGCCAGTTCAGCCTAAAGGTGCCAGAATCCTCAGTTATGTTTGTTATCTGTCCTAAAGAGTGAATAAAAGGTCACGAGAGAGGATGGTGCTCTAGATCTAGAGAATGGGTGCATAAAAACATAATATTTTAGAAAAATTATGTTATGGCTTGTGTTTAGATGTCCTTCCACAGCCTCTTGCTTTTTCTGAAGTACTTAAATCTAGAGAGTGTGATGTTTGGATTAAGGGTGTGTGATCACTAAATCACATGAGTGGGTGACACTGCTAATCCCAGTAGGATAGATGAGATAAAATGGGCAGAAAGACTGTTAATTTTTTTTATTTTTATTTTTTGCTTTTGCTGTCTTCTGCCACTGTCATAAACTGTTGCCTCCCTGCTTTGGGGCCAGCTGATTATGGATTGAAACCTTTATGAACTGCAAGGTATATATAACCTTTTCCCCTTTAACTTTGGGTGAAGAATATTTTGTTTCAGCAACAAAAGAAAAGAAAAGAAGACAGAATTTGGAATGACATCACCTGGCATTATGGCTCCAGAGTCTTTGGAACTGGCTTGTGGGAAGGGAAGTTAGGAAAAGTTCAGAGATGTGGACTGAGGAAGTAGAGCTGCCACACCTTAGGCTGTTCCAGGTGGAAGTTCTGCTCAGAGCCCAGAAGACCAGAAAGCTGGTAAAGACCAGGCCCGGGAGGTTTCTGCTGAGGGAAGAGCTACATTGGCTTTTGGACTCCAGACAGTGTGTGTTATATTTTGGCAGAAAATTTTTCTGCATTTCTGCTCATGTCCAGAGATTTTGCCTGAACTGAGATTAAGGAGGGCATATTAATTATTCTTACAGAAGAAATTTTAAGGCAGGCTAGTGTTGAGGCCACACATAGCTACTGTTGGGAGCTTTTTAGCAAGGTCTACATTCAGAATCGAGAGCAAAAAGCCCAGTAGGATGATGTAAAATGTTTTAGAGTTTGGTCAGAAAGGAAGCACCAGAAAAGCTGTGGACTGCAAAGATAGAGCAGAAGAGAGCTTGATTGCTGAGAGGGAATAGAGTAGAAAAGCGCATGTGAGGGCATCATAAAAAGCACCAAGATTCCATCCTTTGCAGCCTCAAAATTGCAAAAGTGAAAGACTTTGCTTTGAAAAGAAAGCCCTGGAGCACTATGTTCCAGAATGGAAACAGCCTAGAAAATTGTTCCTTGGAACTGGATTCAGAGCATTCAGTGATCCAGGTACTCGACCTCTACAGCCAAGAGAGAGGGAATACTGCCTACTGCTGCTCCAGTTGGCAGCAAACCTTGGCATCACCCATGTGGCACTGGTTTTAGGTACATGCAGAATGGAACAGTTAGAGGGTCTGGAAAGCTTCCACCTGGATTTTGGAAGAAGACAGTGTACCTCTGAGAGGCAGAGTGTGAAGCCAAAGGTACAGTAGAGACCCCAGAAGTTTGGAAAAGCCAGGAGCACATATCATCTGAGAAAAATTGCAAAGAGGGAGTAGAGCTGGACCAAGAGAAAAGCCATGAGAGCTACGATCACTTGAAGGTTCAAGGGGGCAGAGCCGCCTGAGCCCTTTGGAGTTCAAAACTTTCCACGGGTTCTCTGGGGTGCTGAAAAAAAGGAACTGTGGGATTTAACATTTCTCCTGCTGGGTTTTGGACTTGCTTTGGTCTCATTCTTTTATATCCCTCTTTTTATAACTATCTTGTCCCATTGAATATTGGAAGTCTTTAACTTTCTTTTCATTTGTACAGGGCCTTGCAGCTAAGACTTTTGCCTTAAATCTCAGAGAAGGCTTTGGAGTTGAATTTTTCAGCATTGCTGAAACTGTTAAGACTTTGGCAACTCTTGGAGATGGACTAATGTTTTTTTTGTTTTGTTTTGTTTTTTTGAGACAGGGTCTCGCTTGTAGCTTAGGCTGGCCCTGAGCTCACTATGGAGCCCAGGCAAGCCTGGAACTCAGCAATCCTCCTGTCTCTGCCTCCCAAGTGCTGGGCCACACACCCCACACTGTGGTATGCGGTATTGATTGCTAGTGGGCGTGAGTCACCACACCCAGCGTTGTATGTGGTTATTGGCATCAAACTCAGGACCTTCCGCTTGTGAGGTAGGCACTGGAACCACTGAGCTAATCTCTGGCCCCGGACTAATGCTTTTTTGCAAAAAGGAGCATGCATGAGTCTTTGGGGAGTCAGGGGTAGAATGTTATAGCTTGTGTTTAGATGCCCCCTCCTCCCAGGGTCATGCTTTTTCTGAGGTAGCCAAATGTAGAGTGTGTGGTGCTGGGATTAAGGGCACATGATCACTAAACAATGTGAGTGATTAGTTTGATACCACCCTAATCCTAGTAGTCTGAGATAAAAGGAAGCAGAAAGAGGCTATGAAGACCCCTTGTTACCTTTGCTGCCTTGTGTTCACCATGTTGCTTCTCCTATGTGATGCCTGTTTGTTATCCTGGCTTTGGAGGCAGTGATTATGGACTGAAACCTCTAAAAACTATAAGCTGAATCAACTTTTATCCCTCTAACTTTGAGTGTCAGGTATTTGGTCTCCACAATGAGAGAAATATAACTAAGACAAATTATGAAAAGCTTAGTACAACTGGAGTGTAGGGAGTGTGGTATGGAGTGAAAATGGCTAAGGAAAAGATCTTGAAGAACCAAATATACTATAAGGAACAGTCTGAAGTTCTAAATACAATGGCAGTGGGAAGTCCTTACATGTGTTAGTGGGAAAATATACCTCATTACACTTTAGTTTTAGTAAGATCATGCAGATCTTATTACAAAGAGATTTATTTTCTCTTGGTCTGATATGCACATTTTGCTCAGTTATTAAGAACATGAGCTCTTGCAACAATAAGAAAATCTTCATAGTGATAAGTAGATTGAGCACATCTTTTCATCTTTAGTAAGTTCTCCAGTTTACTGGGTTTTTCTGCATTTATAAATGCAACCTCTTTGAGAAGCTGCATGGAGTAATCTGAAAAATATTCTCCTTCTGGATAGTATCCTGGCAAAGAGCCTTTATTTTATTTTCTAGTTTTACTGAGTGATTAAAGTTTAGTTTCTAAATGGCCTTTATAAGCTCTGTAACTCAGGTTCATTATCTGTATAATTACCCATTCCTTCATTGCTGACACACGTGTCTACAGTGGCGATAACTCCATGCCCAGAGCTCGAATGAGCTGCTCCCTAGGCTTAGGAGCAAACATTATTGCAAGCATGATCAATCACAGACTGTCTTTACCACTTCTCTCATAGGTTTGATATAATAGAAGGGAGGGAGAAGCAACCTAGGAAGTAATGGGGGCATTTTCACTTCTGGTGTCCCAAATAAAAGACAAGCATAGTGTCAAAATTTTTCCTAATATGTACTTGCTAGAAAATACTTAACTGAAAAAGTCTGGGTGCAAGCACAGAAGAAATAGACACTTATGATTACTTCCACACATGTGTTCCACAGTGTGAAGTGAAATGTGAATGATTCCACTGCTGGCCCAGAAAACTTGCACAGTAGAACACTGCTCTTGAGAGAAAATACTTTTAGTACCACAAACCTAAGTTTATTTCCAGATTCCCTGTTAAAAATTTCATGCCCTTGTGCAAGTAATCTGGATTCTGAGACTTTCTGTTTCTTTCTTTAGAGGATATGAATATTAATAATCTCTACTCCTAAAGAGTTGGAATGACTGAATAAGGTAATGTACAAAAGCACTGAATGTGATGGCTTGTATAACATAGGTGCCCAAGGACATAATATTATTACACCAACTGTGTAATGATTTATATGAAAAAAATTTTGAAAGAGAACCCAACTCACTATACCCTCAGAAACACTATTTTAAAAGATCATTGATAGGAACCATAGATTCAATAATGAACAGTAAGATTTTTTTTATTTTAAGGAGCTTTTCATCTACTAAAAAACAGACCTCATAGAATCATATGGCTATAACAGCAGAAGTTAGGATGCCCCATGAGTCATAGATGAAGAACATAATGTAGTAGAAGGATGTCAGTAAGGATGTCAACCAAGATGTATCCAAGAATAGTATGAAGTGTGCTCTTGGACAAGTAAGTTGTGCAAAGGGAAGGGAGAGAGTGGTTGAGACAGAGTGAACGGCGTGAGCCAAGCTGTACGCAGGAAAGAGAAGTTCATATTCAAGGAAACCTGGGAGCTTCAGTGTGGCTAGCTGTGGAGGAGGAGCAAGTCCAGGGTCCCGGATGTGACAGAGGCGCTATGCAATCATGTGACTGACCCATAAACCACGTGGTGTTATCTTCTGTTTCCAGAATGGAAAAAAGAAACAATGGTTGGGTAAATTTTCCAAATTCCCATGTTTAGTTTTTTCCAGTCAACATCTTTTTAACAATGGTACCTGCTGCCTCTCTGTTTGGGGTGTGTGTGTGTGTGTGTGTGTGTGTGTGTGTGTGTGTCTGTGTCTGTGTGTGTTACCACTTTATTCCCCCTTTTATATCCAAATGTAACAATAAAAATGCAACCTTAAAGATAACATTCCTGTGAATTTGTTTCAAAGATAGAAATTTAAAATTTGTCCCATTTGATGTCTACTTCTCATATATTCCACCAAATGTCCCATAAATGACAGGTCCATATACACAAATAATTTAATTTCTCAACCAAATCTATACTGTAAAGAAAGTCTTAACTATGTAGAATGCCAAAGGATATGATTTTATACTACAGTATTTGAACAGTACATCATATACACATGTATGGAAACACTACAGGGTACCCCATAAATGTCTACATTTTTTATGTCAATTAAAATTACAAAACCTAGTAAGGAATGAATGTGTGAAATTATAATTTACTTCTTGACTTAATTCCCCAGATCATCAATTTATGCTTTACTCCTGTGAGGGATCAGAGGATGTTGTGACCCAGAAAATGAAGGGGAGAAGTGGTCGTATTTGTTCATAAACATATTAACTTTGACTCTTTTTGTCACTGGTTTCACTGAGCTTCACTGCCAACAAACACTCTTCTGCCATAGTCACACCCTAGAATAGACACAATGAGACTCGGGGGCATGTGGAGAACAGGCTGTGAACATGACATTTACCTCCATAGTACTGCAGACTGCTTGGGAAGACTATTATTTTCTCCTGTTCTTCTTTCCTCTTAGTGTTTTTGCACTAGGGATATGTTTGTGCTGAGTTGGCCTCACATGTGCCCCAGAGATACTGAGAACAACAGTGAGTTCTGGGGGATGAATCTGATAACCTTATAGTACATTGCTTTTTTCAGTTGCCCAGAGACATGTTTTTAAAATTACACATGTATAAATATATTTTTTGATGTTTAGGATGAATGCTAAGATTCACTGGATTAATTTGTTTTATTTTAGAATCTTGTTTCCAAGTTTATGGAGTTCTGTGGATATTGTTGTGTTTTTTTCCTTCCTAGAAAAATTTGCCTTGTTCATCCACAAATTGTTTTTCAGTCTGGCTGATGCATGCTGTAATTAGGGGTATTTTTTTCTCCCAAATTTGTGATTTTTTTTCCTATTTCTTTATGCCCTTTCACTGAAAAATTTATGAAAGGAAAATGTGAATAGTCTAGGAATAGTCTAAATAAGGAATTAGAAACCAGTCTAAATAAGAAAAATAAGAAATAAGAGTCTTAACGTGTCCACAAAATTTGGAATATAATATTGTCTTTTGTTCTTCAAATATACTGTTCAAGAGACGGCTGTCTTGTTGAAATTCTGTTTAATGTATCTTCTTGTATATTTCAGGGTGTGGAAGTAACAAATTTTAACAGACCATATTAAATTATAGAGAAGGATTAAAAAGACCAATTTTTATGTATTGGGCTGGAGATTTAGCTCAGTGGTTCCACCGTCTGCCTAGCAAACCCAGGGTCCCTGGTTGGATCCTGGTAACCACATACAATGATATGATATTGGGCGTAGTGACTTGTGCCCACCAGCAATCAGTACCACACCCCACAATGCTGGGTGTGGTGGCTCATGCTTGTAATCCCAGCACTCGGGAGGCAGAGGCAGGAGGCTTTCTGAGTTCCAGGGTTGCCAGGGCTACAGACTGAGCTCAGGGCCAGTCTGAACTACAAAGCGAGACCCTGTCTCAAAAAAAAAAAAAAAAATTTTTTTTTTGTGCATTTTGGATTTTTTTTAAAAATTTCATGGCATGGCCTAACCTTTTGAATAGTAGGTATATTTGTGAAGTATTACTTCTTAATCAAAACTGAGTTTTGCAAACCTGGTTGTAAAGTTATATAGCATATGTACATGAAATAATTTCAGATACTTCATCTATGTTTTACATTGAGTGTTAATTGTTTGACTTCTTAGAAAACATCCTGAGACCCACGGGGTGGTGATAGGGATCTGGCAATTTGAAGACCTAATGGAGTACCCTGAGGCTGAATTACTAATGTAATTTTGACATTATCTGTTACACTCCAAGAGGTACCTTCTTAGAAAATAGACTTAAATTGTTCAAAGCAGCATGACATAAGTTCACAGTGACTTCTCAGAAAATGTCCATTGTAAAGCAATGTCCTTTGATGTTCTCAGAGTCCCTGTGAAAATCTGAGAAAGTATTTTTTCATCCTGACTTATGCCACCTCACTCAAAGCAGCGAATACTAATTTTATTTATAATACAAGAAATAGGAAGAAAGTACGTAAAAGGAAAAGGGAAGTGTGTGTAGAGTAAGGTGAAGAAAAAGAAATAATTTGATAGTTTTTTTTTAAAAAAAGAAAACAAGTATTTAGTTAAGATTTGTTATGTGCCAGGCAGTGAGTTTGACTTTTACACCCTCTCATTCAATGCTAACTTTACTGATGTTCATTCAAAAATACTGGGGGTTTAAAGAGATCCGGTATGAGTGTAGAATGAAAATAGAGAAGCCTATGTGGTCTGACATCATAGAGCAGGCTCTTTGCTACTATGGTTCTTCCTTAATGACGTTTCGCAAATCTAGAATTAGCATATTAAGACTTACCTGTTGCCTGCAGGAACATCATTAGACCATAACTATGATTTAACTTTCCATTTGAAAAATGAAGGAGTTAGGCCAAGTAGCTGCTATGGTCCCTTTGAGTATTACTATCCCATGACAGAATAACATGTCTTTTAATCTTTGGTTAGGAAGACCACCATCTTCATTTGGTCAAAATTCAGAGACTGAGAGAGTTACCAAAAGAGTGGACTTTAGTCTTGGAAAAACTAGACAGTTGGTCACCCTTATGTGATACTCAGTGTGTCTTCCTCATTATTTATAGACACAACCCTGGAGAGGACATCTGTGAACTTTCACTAGGTTTGTTTTCCAAGTAAAACCTCAAGGAACTAAGACATAGGCTAATAGGATTTAATTTTTAGATAAACTACTGAGTACCAGAAACATAGGGAAGATTATCTGAAGAGATCTAAATTGTATTTTTTTCTTCCTGGGCATAATATGCTTGAGTTTTGGAACATTATTTCTCTTCATTTTATTTGAAAACAATGAACTGTTTTGTTCAAATTTCCCTTTGCATGGCTATTGAGGAATGTACATTGACAAAATTGCAGCAGTTGTAATTGAGATTATCTCCACTACTGAGAGGAATTTCTAGAGTAGAAATAATCACTTTACTCCTGAGTATGGTGGTGCACACCTGTAATCCCAGCACGCAGGGGCTGAGGCAAGAGGATCGCTTGAGTTCAAGGCAAACCTGGGCTACACATATGTTCAAGGCCACATTGCAAGAGCCTGTTTCAAACAACAAAACAGAATGAAATGATCATTCACCTGAGCACCTATTCTTTCAAACACAACTGAATCCAGACATCAGTGATTTCAAGTAACTATTACTTATCCGTGTTTCATGAATGAGGGTGCTGGGCCTCAGAAGTGACATATTTTATCAAACTTAACTCCTAAACCTAATCTAGGATTTAAATTGTGGTAACCTTAAACCAGAATCCTTGTTTTCCTCATGCCAATGGTGATTTTAAAACACCTAAAAAAAACCTGTTTATTTTAAATATGAGTGTTCTTACTAGTCCTAAAGGTTCCATGTGAAAATAATCCTAAAGCAGAGACCCTGTTTTTCCCAGGCCAGTGGCAATTCTGATGGCTCAAAATTGTTATAATTTCTACTGTATTTGAAAACAAGTGTTGCTTATAATCCTAATGGTTCCAATTAAAAATATACTCAAATATCTGGCTTTTTGCTTTTAATTTCTGACTTTCTTCCCATGCAGAACAATAAGACGATTTCTTTAGCAGGTATGAATGGAGCAGTGCTTTCAGGAAGTCAGGTGAGCAAGTTAAATGATGTTTTTTTTTTTTTTTTTTTTTGTCTCACTTTGTAGTTCAGGCTGGCCCTGAACTCACTCTGTAGCCCAGGCAAGCCTTGAACTCAGCAATCCTCCTGCCTCTGCCTCCCAAGTGCTGGGATTACAGGTGTGAGCCACCACGCCCGGCTATATGATGTATTTTTAAGCAGAAGAAAGTTCCTTTATAATTTTAGCTTTGTTAAGTCCCTGCTTCTTAGGACAGTTTTATTTCCAGGTCATGTTAGAACAAAGAAGGACGATATTTTTTCTTTAGTGTAGAATCACAAAGACAGTAGAAATTTTCCATTGATTTAGGTAGTTTAAGGAACAAGAAAGAACAGTTCAGTGAAGGCTTAGCATTTAACAGCATATACACATTAACTATAGTTTTAAATACCACAGACCACAAAAGGTCTGTTTTAAGTCTCATGTGTAATATTAGAAAATCTATGACTCTATTTTTCTTTCTTTTTGCAGTACTGGAAATCGAGCTTGAGTTCTTGCATGTCCAAGGTTGTCATGGTACCACTTGAGCTAAATCCCCAGCTGAAAATCTATGACTCTAAATGTGAAGAATAGGTGCAAAGTATTTTTGAAGTTTAGTGATTAATTAGCATTGACATTATTTTACAGTGGCTAAACAAAATAGTAAAATTATGGAAATAACTCCAAACATTGCTTACTTCTTAATATGAATTTAATTTTCACAGAATCTTATGATGTGAACAATTTCTCATATAGCTTCTAAAGTCCAGCCAGGTTAAGGTGTGTGATTAAGAAACAGGATAAAGTATTAGAGACAAAATTGAAAGCTTGATCAGCCTGAAGCCACTACTTATATGTTACCTAAGAATTATAACAGAAATGTCTTGGTCTTTAAAATATCTCTCTGGAATACTATACTACTGAATGTATTGCAATTGACTTAACTCAAACTTACCACTGTGGTTTTATTTAAATTATTTAATACATTAAAAAATTTTACTAGTACGTTTGAAGTATATAATGTTTACACTCTGTGGGGGGAATTACCATATGTACATAACATATCTTCATTCCTTTTTTCATCCACTTTCTTTCCTCTCCATGTATCTCTTGATCCCCTTCCTATCTGGGAAAGATCTATTTCCCTACTTTGTATTATCAATTTTTATTTTGCTCTTTATTCAAAATTTGGGCCTCTCAGATAAGGGAAACAATCTGATATTTAAGTACATATTTCAATGCACTCTTTGTTAACCTTGATTGGATAATGCATGTCTATTTGTGATTCCAAATACCCAGGCTACCACATGCAACTATTTATGCATGGGACATTGAAAAGTGTCTTATTAATAACTTAATGTTGCTATTTGAGTAGTAAGCATCCAATAAATATTGTATATTTCTAATTTCTATTTTTAGTAAAAAATCATCTTTGTTCTAACTATGGATAGTTAAATAAAAACTTTCCCATGCAGGTGTGGTGGCTCACACCTGTAATCCTAGCATTTGGGAGGCAGAGGCAGGATTGCTGTGAGTTCAAGGCTAGCCTGGGCTACATAGTGAGTTCAGGTTCAGCCTGAACTACTACATGAGACCTTGTCTCAAGAAACTAAAATAAATAAATAAAGAATAAAAGCGTTCCCATAAAAAACTATCAATTAATTATGTGATTTTTTTTTTTTTGAGACAGGGTCTCGCTTTGTAGTTCAAGCTAGCTCTGAGCTCACTATGTAGCCCAGGCAAGCCTCGAACTCAGCAGTCCTCCTGTCTCTGCCTCCCGAGTGCTGGGATTACAGGCGTGAGCCACCACGCCCGGCACTGTGGTATGTGGTGCTGATTGCTGGTTGATTGCTAGTACGAGTGAGTCTCCACGCCCAGCATTGTATGTGGTTACTGGGGATAGAACTCAGGACCTTGCGCTTGCAAGGCAGGCACTGGAACCATTGAGCTAACCCTCTGGCCCAATTATGTGATTTTTAACATTTTTTCTTCTCATTAGACAGTGTATTTCTTCTGCTGTGGCCATTTTTTTTTTTTTTTTGAGACAGGTTCTCACTTTGTAGTTCAGTCTAGCCCTGAGCTCACTAGGTAGCCCAGGCAAGCCTCAAACTCAGCAATCCTCCTGCCTCTGCCTCCTGAGTGTTGGGATTACAGGCATGAGCCACCACACCCAGCATTGTGGTGTGTGGTACTGATTGCTGGTGGGCGAGTCACCACACCCAGTATTGTATGTGGTTACTGGGATTGAACCAGGGATTTTGCACTTGTAGGCAGGCACCAGAACCACTGAGCTAAATCTCTGCCACATACTGCCTTCCTATTTCTTTCTCTTCTGTCAGTGGCTCTTTTCTAGTCATGGAAACTGTCACCTAAATACTAGTAAGAAATTGAAAATTAAGTATTGCTGCTAATGATATCTATTTTTTCCATATATGTGAGTTGAACCATTAATAACTGCTAGATCCTTAACAAAAGAAAAGTCTGGTTTGAAAAGATTATGAAATCTAATTAGGTTCTGATTTTATCAAATATTAACATATTAAGAGTTAATATTAAAAATTTTTCATTTTGAAAATTAATCACAAGCATATTAGTTTTGCATTGTTGCTAACTCAAAGACTAAATAAATGTGTAAGCTATGATTAAGTAAGTTTGAAAACTTAATGCAAACATTAAACATAAACATTAAATATTTATTAGTATAAGGAGCATTTTTCCTAGGAAATCCTTCTGCCATCTGTATGAGGTAAGGAGAAATTTATTTTGGTTCTGAAATAAAAGATTAGAGAAGTTACTTGCTTTTAATTAAAAATATATTAACTAGTAAACTGTCAATAGTTTGTAAAATAGAATAAAGTGCATTTCTGTAAGCTGATTATTCAATGAATCTACATTATAGTTGGATTATGAAGCATTGACAAATTTCATATGGTGTTTACATTTCAGAGTAGCCCCTACCACAGAGCCCATATGTTATGTCAAACTCCTTTATTTGGTCCCTGTGAAGGCCTAGTTCTTTCATCTTTTAAAGTTTGGTACTGCTTTCTTTTTTTTTTTTTTTTTTTTGAGACAGGGTCTCGCTTTGTAGTTCAGGCTGGCCCTGAGCTCACTATGTAGCCCAGGCAAGCCTCAAACTCAGAAGTTTTCCTGCCTCTGCCTCCTGAGTGCTGGGATGACAGGCATGAGCCACCATGCCCAGCAGTGTGGTTCATGGTACTTATTCCTGGTGGGTGTGAGTCATCACACCCCATATTATTGTGTGTGGCTACCAGGGATTGAACCAGGGACCTTGAGTTTACTAGGTAGGCCCCGGAACCACTGAGCTGAATCTCTGGACCTCAGCTAGTGATCTTTTTAGTTCTAGTAATGTAAGCTCAGTCCTGACTGAAGGTCAACCTCAGTTTATGACTAACTTTCAGCCCATGTCTATACTGATCACAAATTCCATCATCATGAGTAGTGCCGGCCATCTTCCACACTTGACATTGCTCCCATCGGAGGGGGTCTTGTACCCAAACACAGATAAAATGTACATACAGGCAGATAAGACTTCTAAATATCATCCATTCTCAAAGCCAGATGTTTCTCTAATGCTTTTCAAAAAAATCTAACGTGGCATTTCCATAGTAAAAACTGGAATATTAATCAGGGATGTAAAAAAACGTGTTTTCTTTTTCATTCTCTGCTTGTGTGCCACTCACGTTCAGTATCTCCTTCATCTGAGGCAGAGAAAATACTGTATCTGTCTTTTTTGGCACAGAAAGCTCCAAGGATAAATAATACACATTGAGCTTTAGTATATCCCTTCGTTAATAGTGATGCTATGTAAACATCATGCTAAACATTATAGTTGCTCTCACATAATTATTATCTATGGTTTATGACGGAGAAGCTTATTTTTCCCCAATTAGTTCTAATTTAACAGCAGACACCATTTTCTTCTCAAAGCCTGTAACTATCTGCTAAGTACACCCTTCCAAATTATTGGTTGTGTAAGAACAAAAATCCATTGCTCTTGCTGTATATTAACTTGATAATATGGTACAAACAACCTTGTATTCTAAATAGATCCTTTTCATCTCACATGCAACTGGAAAGTCAAAGAAAATGATGTCATAGATAAAGAAAGTATTCTTGCCACTTTTTTAGAGAGAGCACAGGGTTGCCAGTGTTCCAGATTTTCTTTCCCCTTTCGTGGTTTCCACTGACACTGCCTAATTGTGCAGCCTGATAATTTTCCATTAAAGGCTTGCCAACAATTGAAGGATGATATTTTTCTGGTGGTAAAGAGAAATAAAGGCTATCTTTTGCAACCCTAAAATTCAGTAATTCTTAGTTCAGATTTTTGGAAAGTTAATATTATAGGCTAAGGTAAAAATCTTCCCAAAATAAAATTTGAAAATTCAATGTTTAATAAACATTATGTCACTAAAGATATATAGCTCAGTGGTAGAGCAGTCACTTAGCGCCTAATAGACTCTAGGTTTAAGTTCCAGAACCACACACAGACACACACACACACACACACACACACACATTTTACACACACACATATATATAAATAAATGTTTATACACATTCACATACTTGTAGTATTATGTTACTAAAGGCCATTTTAATAAAACATCATTGATGTACATACATAAAAATTACATATAAATTTGTTGTGATAGGATTTTATTTTAAAATCTTTTCCCATATATTTTTCAATAGAATATATAGTTTTACAAAATTTTTAGATTAACACTTTGAAAAATCAGGTAAAAAACATATATTCTAAATTTTACTTTTAAATATGTTTATATATTTAAAATATATGTATAATCTGGAAAAAATGTTAGCAATATGTAGTAATCTTTGGTGTTTTGTGACACTAATGCAATTTGCATTTTTAAAAATGTTTTCTGGGGCTGGAGATTTAGCTCAGTGGTTCCAGCACCTGCCTAACGAATGGAAGGTTTTGAGTTCAATCCCTGATAACCACATACAGCAATACTGGTTGTGGTGACTCACGCCTTCCAGCAATAAATACCACATACCACAATGCTAGGCATGGTGACTCACTCCCGTAATCCCAGCACTCGGGAGGCAGAGGCAGGGGGACTGCTGAATTTAAGGTTTACCTGGGCTACATAGTGAGCTCAGGGCCAGCCTGAACTACAAAATGAGATCCTATGTCAAAAAAAAAAAGTTTTCTGTAATTTACAAATGATTTTCAGTTAACATATACTATATTTATAATCATGGAGGAAAAAGTAAAAAATTATAGAAAACTCCAGTCCTCAAAATTGCAATATTTCTTATATTCTTTGTGTACTCTTTAATTTTTAAATTTTTACAAATCCCTCTAATGTACTTTGGCACATTAAAATGCCTTCTTCAGAGTGCCATTATTATGATTGAATCTAGCTGCCTCTCACTAGAGCCAAGTCTTGGCACACACGGACAGTTCTTATTTGACTTAGCTTTGTAGAAAAGTCTGTTTGTTTGGAGACAAACAGAGACAGTCTCTCATATTCTAAAAACTGTGACTCTGTATTGTATAATGATATCTGTAACCACCTCCTAAAATGACCAATGACTTATTAGTATAAACCAAACTCACTTGTCTCCAGACATGAAATCTGTATTTTAAAATATTGTATAATATTTCTATTATACTAATATTATATTTCAATATAAATCTGTATTTTAAAATATTGCTGTTTTTATTAAAGAATGTTGTGCTACTTCATTATTAGAATCCTTGTATTTCTCACAGCATGAGTTTGTTATTACCCTCAATAGATTCTCCTGCCAAATGATACAAATTCTAGTTTTTCTATCCAGTCCTACTGACTTAGAATAAATAAAAAGTGAGTCATAATCCTCAAGGGATTGGTCTGATGCACATTTTAGTTTAGATAATTTTAATCTTCATTTTCAAGGGCTAGAACCCATTCTGCCATTCGAATTTTGGGTAGAATTTCAATATAGAAAACAGCTAAAGGTGAATCAATATAAGGATTTGTGAGAGCTTTTCATTTAGAATCTCCTCTCTTGGTTTCTTCCAGCCAAGCTAAACTTCATCTTAGTCTATTTGTGCTGCTATAACAGAATGCCTGAGACTGAGTAACTTACAACAAACAGAAACTTAATCCTCACATTTCTGCAGGTGGGGACGTCCAAGATTAGGGTACCAATAGGTTGCAGTCTCTCTGCTTCCAAGATGGTGCCCTGAATGCTGTGTTCTCTAGAGGGAAGAAAAGGTATATCTTCATATGGCAGAAGAATAGAAGTGGGCATGCCCTCTCTGAAGTCCCTTACGAGGGTGGTGTTAGTCCACCCATGGGAGCTTTTGTGACTGAGGGATGATGGTCTCTGATGTTCCCTTTTTCTAAACACAGATGATTCTGTGAGCGGAAGTCTGTTGTGGTGTCATGGGGCTGATTTGAAACTGGTGCATTTGACGCAGCAGACCCATCTGTGTCTTCAGTTCACTTCACAAAGAATTTAGACCTTTGGAGTTAGAGATCAAATCCTTTTAAAATGCTGTTTCAATTTTAATCTAGAAGTATTAATTTATTTTAACAAATTTAAATTACACAAAAAGGTCCAGAAAAATAAACCATCACTCTCAGACCTTTCTCCAGAAATAGCCAGCTTGAACTCTTTGATTTATTTCCATCCTGATACCTTATTGTTCACAAGTGGTTATTCATAAATCTCAATCATATTAAGAATATTTAGGTATTACTTTAGCAAAAATCATTTTATCTATTCAAAATACTCTCAGGCAAGAATCTGAGAACACATTTGTCTAAAGCCAGTGGCTTAGTTGTTATTGTTTTTGTTATTGTTGGGGCGTTTTTGTTTGTTTGTTTAGTTTTTCAAGACAGTGTCTTGCTTTATAGTTCAGACTGGCCTTGAACTCACTATGTAACCCAGGGTGGCCTCAGACTCACAACAATCCTCCTGCCTCTGCCTCCCAAGTGCTGGGATTACAGGCGTGAGCCACCATACCCGGCATTGTGATATGTGTGGTATCAGGGTTCAAATTGGGACCTTGTGCTTGCCAGGCAGATGCCAGAACCACTGAGCTAAATCCTGACCCCCCAATGACTCAGACTTTTATGCTGACAGAAAAAATTACCGTCTTTCCCTGCATAAAGACAAATGTAAAAGCGACTTAAAAATCTCAATTTCTTGACTATAAGAAAATCACTTTATTAAACCACAGGATTCTCAGAGGTAGGGTTCAATAGGATTCCAGAGGTATCACTGGGCTGCGCCGGTAACAGGCTGGAAGTAATTATCCAGAACTTGCTGGCCCCTGCAGGGCTTTTTCCGGCCAGGTGGAATAGACACCTGGGGACCTTTTGGAACCCCAGCAGGTTCCTGGCTGACGGGCCTCGTACACTCGCAACACCTTTTTCATGGCGGTGGAAAGGCTGCAGTGTGAACTTCTCTGGTCAGCCAGCGAGCGCCGGGCGGTGTGGTGGGCACTGGGTCTGCCCCGCCAGGGCCAAGCCATACACCTGATATGTCAGCTTGATGTGAGAGAAAGTGAACCACATCTCTAAGGTGCTGGAGGCGCGTGGCTGGTAGGTGCCCAGTCCAGTTCTGCAGTTCCTGCAGCAGCACCTTTCTGGGATGCTGTTCTGAGGCCTCCGAAGTCACAGCTGGGAATCCCCAAGTCCGGCCAGCAGACCTGAGCTGGGCCTCTGCAGCAGCAGAATGCCCCCACCCCGGGCTCTGGACTGTTCCAGAACACAGATGGCAGAGCACTCCTCCCAGGAGCCCTTCGGCTGGGCTTTCGGGGAACGTTGGTCACTTTTCGGGCATGATTCCAGGGTTCTGTGTGAGGCAGACACAGCTGGCACTGTCCTGTGTTGGGAGCGCACTCCTCCACATCGGGATGGCCTGGTGGGCTCTGTGAGGCTGAGTGCTGCTCTTACATCACCCTCTGGTGTGCCCGGCACAGGCTCTGTGTAGGGCAGCCACTGCAGAGAGGGTGCTATGGGGTGCACGCTGTGTACCCCAGTTTCATAGCTGCTTGACTGAAGTCCCCTGGCCGGGCTGGGTCCACCCACAGCTGGGCTATGCTCCAGAGCTGCTGAGGGACAAGGGTGCTGCTGGGATCGGCACCGATGGCTCAGACACGGCACAGCACCTGTGGGACATTCTCATCCACCACAGCGGCTGCCACAGAAGCTGCTTTTCGAGCTCCTTCTTGTAGCCAACAGCCTCGAGAACAGTAGCCCAGGCCAGCCTAAAGCTGGTTCACCTCCTCCAGGGAAACACTGGCCAGGTCCTGCAGTGTTGGCCACTTCTGCATCCATCGGGTATAGTTGCCTGTTACTGTGGCAACCTGGGTCTGATCCAGCATAACCTCTGACACCCACACAGTGTAGTCTGCCTGCCCAGGTCCACCTCATCCTCTGCTCATCTTCTCCAGGTCAAGTCCTGCTTCTCCCGGTCATAACAGCTCAGCAGGCTCTTCCAGAAGGCTATGACTTCAGAGGTGTCTCTGAATGGATTGTATGGGGACCCGGGGCCCTGCAAAACTTCCTCTTCCTGCTGTCCAGCCAGGCCTGCAGGGGCAGGTGGCTTGGCCCAGCTGCTTCTGCAGGGACATTGCTCCCTTTCTCCTGGCTGTGACCACTTTGGCACAGCTGCTTGTGGCTTCCTCATGATGGCCTCCAGCTCTGTCTCACACTTGCACCACCTAGCCTCAATATTCTTAATAAATACATTTTAAAGGATAACTAGAATTGTTTCTAGAAACTAAGGTTTAAATGTATACTCTTCAATTCATTTGTTAGAAACATAACCCCTGATGCTATGTGATAGGCCTGCCCAGCTCAGAACAAAGTCAAAATGTCATTCCTACCAAGATCTACCCTTCTCGTTCCCACAATGCCCTGTTTCCCTTGCCAGTCACACCTAAACCTACTGATTCCCTTCTCCACTGTTGGTGGGAATGTAGACTGCTGCAACCTCTACGGAGATCATTGTGGGGATTCCTAAAAAAAAAAATAGGATTAGAGGTCCCATTTGACCCTGCTATTGCCCTGCTAGGTATATACACAAAATAATTAAGATTCATATCACAGTGACATATGTGCATCCATGTTTATAACAGCTCAGTTTCTGATAGCTAAATCTTGGAAATAATCCAAATGCCCATCAACTGGAGAATAGATAAAGAAGATGTGGTTTTTTTCATAAAATGGTATATTACTCTGCCATAAAGAATGATAAGTTTGAGTCATTTTATACTCAAATGGACATACTTGGAAGACATACTCATAAGGGAAATAAGTAGGTCACAGATCTATATATCTTTTCTCGGTAGGATAAACTAAAGATACAAATGAGCTCTAAAATGTATGATAAATATTGTGAAATAGGAAATACTCAAAGGGAAAAGGGGGTAGGGGTAAGTAATGAGGGGAAAGAAAAATTTGTGAAAAGAAAACAAAGCTTATGTATATAGGGGGTGGAGGGGGGTTGTAGGGTAAGCAGGGGAAAGGGAAAAAATGAGAATTAAGTCATGTCATATACTGGTTCAAATTCTCAATGTTGAGTGTGACCATAATGTGTATTTAAAATGTACCAATAAAATCAATTAAAAAAAAACTACCTGGTGCTCTCCTGCCCTTGACCACTAGTCCCTGTCCTAAAGATATATATATATATATATATATATATATATATATATATATATATAGCCACCTGCATACTTTGTCTCCCTGATATTCTTTGTTTCCAGAGCAGCCCAGCAGGTACCCCACCCCAATAAATCCTAGCAGGAGGTGTTTAAAGCATGAAGTAGATACAGCTAAGCATAAAAATTATCTAATTGATAGATTCCATGATGGAAGATGGAACATAGGGCATGGTCAGTGATTTGAATGAAGGAGGGAAGGAATGAACTAATGAATAGGCAATATCTAGTTTAATTTCTCAAATGTGGGTGTGGATTGCCTAGGGAATAGGGTCTTAATGTCTGGCCAGATCTAACTAAGGAATCACTTGCTGTGAGAAAATTTTCCTGGTCCCCATTCTCTATCTCAGTGGCAGAAAAGATGCTCCTCTCTGTGGGTCCCAGTACCTCTGTGTGATCAGCCTGCATCTATAATATGGGAATCTCACAGATATCTGTTTTCTGAATAATGACTGAGTTTATTAAACCAATAGTTAAGTAATTCCCACTTCATCACTGCAGTGTAAATGGATCCATATGTAAAGAGAATCAACAAACTTTCGTATAATGTTTTGTGTTCATAACCCTATAAGTTCCTATTTTCTGTGTGAAAGCTGATGTGAATCCCCTGAAACACCAGTCAGAATCTATGTCCTAGATTTTTCTAGTTCTCTTTCTATCAAGCCAATTGCAACTAGAGAGGAGATGAGATAGGGTAGAATTAATGTGTAAATAGAAACATAGATTTTGTCTTTGACCTGTCACTCTCCATTCTGAGAGCACTTGACCATTCTGAGAACATCTGTTTCCTCATCTGTGCCAGGGTCATCCTTGTGTAGTCTGTGGCCTGGAACCCTTGACCAATGTATTTGGTGCTTTTGTACATAGTCAGGAAGGGCTTTCAGGCAGAACCCCAGTCCTCAAGGTTATGTGGTGGCCAAAACCTTAATGACTGTTGTTTCTGTCAGTTGTCTCTTCCAAGGACTGTGTCTGTGCATCTTGAGAGGAGTGGGAATCTAACACAATATCCAAGAGTAACCAAGACAAAAAGCAGATTGTGTAACACTTGACCTCACGACTCTACAGCAGCAAGTGAAGGCTGCCAAGAACTTCTCTGGCTCAGGTATAAAACCAACGTCTTCTCACTGTGGATGAAACAGAAATAGAGGTGCCGCAGGAAATTGAATTCCAAAGAGCATGTTGTGATGCCCAAAATATGGCCAATGACAATGGGACTGAAAGTCTGGACAGAGTTCTGAAGGTGCAGCCGCATCTCTCTTTCCTTACACAATACATGTCTATCCCTTTGCAGCAGTTAGTACCTTTCAGTATTAACCACGTTCTTGCTGAATTTCTCTAAGCAGGTTTGTGAGCTATCAGCAAAAATTACATCACTTATTAAAAACCTTTCAGAGATTGGCTTTGACTTTAATCTGAACTTGAGTAGCCTCAAACGATTTCCTTCCCTCTGCTGTCAGGTTAGGAAGACTGCTACTCCTTTAATGCTAAAGGAAGAGAAAATAATGCTCAAATTGTCTCAAACAAAATGCTTCCAGTGTTGCAGAGAGGGAAGAACTGTGTTAAGCATGGTGAAAATGTGAAGGAGCTTTATGGAAGGACCAAGTAACATGCTTTCATAGTAGAACAAAAAAGTGTATCTGTTTATAAAGTTTATAAAATCAAAGATAAACTTCTGAGATAAAAACTGTTACAAAGGAGACTATCAGGCTAGAAGTAGCATTTAAAAAAGTCATTGAGGAGAATCCTCCCTCATCCCTACAGAGTTCACTTCCTGAACTTTTTAACTGCTTTTATCCATATTGTGAGATAAGGTCTCACCATGTGGTCAACCGCCAATCTTGACCTCACTATGTAGCCCACACTTACACTGAAATCTTATAAATCTTTGAATTGAATCCCTCTCACTTTACTTGAATGAGTAAATTGAATATGAATGTCTTGATTTTCTATGTGGAAACACTGTCTGTAGGAAAATTTTAAGGTTTTGTTGAGAAAGTTCAAAAGAATACACTCAGTGGCATTTTTACTGGAGGCCGGCTAGAAGCTAGAATCTTTCAGAGTTGAATAGACGGAAGTCAATTTCTGTCAATATATGATTTCCCAAATTTCTTACACCAAAGCTTGAACAAATGCAATGGTGTTTTAATTTATAACATCCTTTACTTTTAATTTTTTATTTATTTAAATTTGTAGGGACCAACTTAATGTGGCCAACATGTTAATCATCATATTTTTCTTTTTATGAATGTGTTTTGTTTTAGCATGTGAAATCTTAGAGAGCAGAAGTAAGTTTTAGAATTTTGTAAAGAACCATTTATCTGGAGGAT
>PVIC010023116.1:0-27109 GCA_004025085.1 Thryonomys swinderianus | reverse complement strand
GCAAGCTTAGACACTTAACGCTTCTCTTCCTGAGAGCTTGCTCCAAGACAACAGGGTCACAGATATTTATAAGGCGTTCACCTACTAAACAAATATCTGTGGAGGCCCAAGAGTCTCGTGCTATCAGTTCCTTCCGTGTCTTTATCCTCCCTGTATTCAGTTTATTTGACCCTGTTCAGGCCGTCAGTTGTACACGCTCCGTCCATGTGGTGAAGCTATGCTGTGCTGTCCTGGGACTCTACCCGGGACCAAAATACCCAGTACACTGACTCAAACAGTTGTTATCAACAGGGCTGATGGTGCCCTCTGTGCCCCCGCCACACTGTCCAGGGACACTGTTGACATCTGGGGACATTTGGGGCATCACACGTGGTGGTTCCACTGGTGCCCAGTGAGAAGAGGCAGGAGACACCACCTCCCCTGCTACGGTGCCCGGCATGGCCCTTGGCTCCCAGAGACTCTTCTAACCTGAGGCAGTGGCAGTGCCAAGCTCAAGGAGAGGAGCCCTTTTTACCGCAGAGTTACTGGCACCTGGTTGGGCTGGGTTCGAGACCAGCCACTAGCAGCACAAACCCGGGCCTCTCTGTTTCTGCTCATCTCATCTGAAGATAGACAGCAGCGGCCTCTCCGTCGCAGGCTCCGAGAGGCTGGGCTGAGGCGGAGCTCATGGTCCTGTGCTGGCTCCTGGGGCAGGGAGCCTGGGAGTCTGGCTGTCCTCACCGTCCTGATGCGGCTCGGGAAGGTCCCGGCCGCGCACTGCAAGTGCCTCGGCTGCCCGGCTGCTCACCCTGCTCCGAGGGGAGCCGCTTTCTCTCTACCTTCAAGACACCCCCAGGGCCGGGAGATGCGCTCCGGCGCAGCCTGCAGCTGTCTGTGGCCTTCCTTGCCTGTGAAGGGAATCGTGGGCAGTGCGTGGGCCGCGGTGGGGAGACGTCCGGGCTGTGCAGAGCCCTGGGCCCCGGGTTCACCGGGAGGCCGCCTGCTCCTCCCCGCTCTGTGCACAGCCCCCCTTGGCGCACAGAGGGTCTCGCCTCTCCTCAGCGCTGCACCCGGGACTGGGCGGTGGTGGCCTGCGGGGACAAGCCCCCTCCCTCCTCCAGCTTCTGACCCCTACGACCCCCACGGAGGCGGCATAGTGAGGGCACAGCAGGAGCGCCCCCTACTCCTAGGCAGGGAAACCGGCCTCTTCCATCTGATACCCAGCTCCCGCGAGGAGGCTGCGGCCTTGCACAGGACTCCCTGTCGGGGGCTGGGTTCTCACTCGCACAGCCAGCGGGTCTGAGGCGCGGCTGCGACCTTGCCCTGGGTGCGGTGGAGGCGACCTCAGCTCTGCCAGGGCCCTGCTCCTCCCCGTGAGTCCTGCCAGGTCCCAGGTGCTCTGCACCGTATCGCCCCGTCCCGGCCGCTCTGTCCCGCGGGCCCGCCTGACGGCGTCCGGTGCTCTGCGCCTCATGCGGTCTGTGAGCCCCCAAGCCCCCGCCCCAGAGTGAGGCTGTGTCTGGCCCCCTTATCCAAGGGCTTAGCTGCTTAGGAACCCCCGGCACACCTGGGGACAGGAGTTGCGCACGGGGGAGGCTCTGATTCCACGGAGGGGCGGGCTGTCGGGTAGTGGAGTGGGAAGGGGCTGTGGACGCCCCAGTGCCTCCGGAAGGTCCCCTGGGCCAGAGCGGGCTCCCGTGGGAGCCGTGCGGTGCCTCCCACAAGGTCAGTGGGTTCTCCTCCGTCTGCAGTGCCAAGACCACAGCACTCTCTGAGGGACTGTGGGTAAGGGACACGTGGCCCTGAACCCCCACCTCTCAGCGGGTGCAGCAGCAGCCCTGGCTCTGGCTCAGTCCCGGCGTGTGCGAGGCTCTGGCCGTGAGGTCCCCAGGAGAGGAAGCGCCTGTGGCAGACGGGCTGTGGGGAAAGGATCAGAAACAGAAGCCACTGGGAACTGGCAAGGGATTAGGGCGGGGCCTGTGGGCACAGGCTCTGTGCCCACCCTGGGCTCCTCCATGCACTATAGGAAGGGCCCTGTCACTTCTGCCACAGGTGGGTCCCTAGGAAGTGGCCTGTGGAGCCGTGTCACTACGGAGCGTGCACACGTGTCCACCCGTGGCCTCTGCGCAAACTTGGCCCTGGCTGTCCCGTGTTCTGCGACCCCGCAGGATACTCTGCCTTTGGTGCCATGTGCCCGTCGTGCGGGCGTCCCAGCTGGCACCTCGGCGGTGTGCGGCCCTGCTGCGGCCACGCTCTCCAAAGGCAGCGACCTATGGGATCCTGTTGGGACGGCGTCAGGTTGAAGACTACTTTCCCAAGGGACAGTGTGTAAACCCCCTGTACATCACGGCACTTGTACCCTATTCTTTGCTGTGGCATTTTGGGGGACATGATTAGGATTTAAAATCAAAAGTGGAAAGGTGAAATTTCATGCCAAACAGCTCTAGGACTCCAACCTTGGCCTCGAGTTTACCACCCTGGGAACTCGGGCAGTTTATAGCACTTGCTGAGCCTGAACTTTTTTTTTTTTCTGAGATAGGGTCTCGCTTTGTAGTTCAGGCTGGCCCTGAGCTCACTATGTAGCCCAGGCAAGCCTCGAACTCAGCAATCCTCCTGTCTCTGCCTCCCAAGTGTTGGGATGACAGGCGTGAGCCACCACGCCCGGCACTGTGGTATGTGGTATTGATTGCTGGTGGGCGTGAGTCTCCACGCCCAGCACTGTATGTGGTTACTGGGATCGAACTCAGGGCCTTGCACTTGTGAGGCAGGCCCCAGAACGACTGAGCTAAATCTCCGGCCCTGAGCCTGGATTTTTCATCTATAAAATGTAGATAATACAAGTGTTCTGAGGAATATTTGTGAAATTATATGGAGAGTGACTTTTTGGCTGCTCAGAATTTCTTCCTTCTCTCTGAGCAGGACTCCTCTCCTTACAGGGCCTGTGTTTCATTTGATTTAATCTGTCTACTCTTTGCCAGAATAGGCAATGACCCAGGGGCATGATCAGGCTGAGCAAATCAGCTCAGGAAATAAGGAGGGAGAACCAATCAGTAAGATTTGCACACATGATGAGGATAAGCCAGTCAATTCAGGAAAACACACAGGAATAAGATGAACCAATCAGCTCAAGGGATGTTCCTATGACCGGGAAGAGCCAATCAGGAAAACACACATGACCGGAAGGGCCAATCAGGTGGGGCAGGGATCTAGACATACCCGTGGAAGATGGTCATGGTCCTCTGGAGCTGTCTCCTGGTCACTATCAGGCTTAGCCAGTGGGGAAGTGGCCCAGGGGTGTGTTAGAGCACATGGACAGAGATATCCAGGAATCTGAACTTTCCAGTTACAGAAACCATCTCTCCTATTTCCTTCCCTGATGCTAGTTTAAATGGAGAATCTGTGATTCTAGTGGGCAGAGTGTTTCACAGTACTGGCACAGTGGGCACTGTGGCATCCTGTGAAGCTGGGAGTTGGACACGGTGTTGGAAAAAGTCACTCTGGTTCACCGTAAGGCACTGGGTGCAACCGGCACATTGACTTCGAGAGTAGCTCTTAGAAGCCACAAACTCCTGAAGCACTTGAGAGAAACTAAGCCCTGATAGGAGCCTCAGCTCTTGGCCCCCAGTAGGATGTGGAGCCTCCATCCTCGGCACAAGAGCCAAGTGAACATATTTCTCTTTAGTACAGCTTTGAGAATGATTTCTCCTTACCTGGCAATTCTCCAGCATCCAGTAGACGTTAATAAAAACACACTTCCGCTCCCAGTTCCTCCTGTAATTCATTCCATCTTAGCCTTGTAGAGCTCGGTATTTCACTCATGGGTTGCAGGCAAAGAAAAGCTTTGCCTTTTCTGAAAAGAGAGCTCGGCACTCATGTGTGATGAGATCTCGATGTAACTTGAGCCAGTGTGTCAGGTTTGTAGGCTGAGTCCCTGGGAGCCTTGATCTTGGGGGCAGCAGCTGTCCTTCTTATGACCTACATAAAAGTTCAGCTACTTGAGGCCCTTGCTGAGTAAGTGACAATTGGTAAACTCCGAGAATTCCAGCAGCCTCCAGTAAATGGACTGCGGCAGTCAGGGCTCACACGGTCTTTTGCACAGAGCTTGACAGGCCAGTGTCACATAAACAGGACTGACAGCACCAAGCCATGAATTATTCCTGCATAATGATGCCTTTCCTGACTAAAACAAAAGCTGTCATTACTTCATTACTCGGCTGTGTCTTATTTACTCTGGGTTCACTCTGAAGAAAGCACGAGAAAACATTTTCTTATCCCCCGTGGAGGACTGCGTCCGTGGGGCAAAGTGGCTTGCTTCCAGAGCGTTCACACATCAATTATCCCCGCGCGTGAACAGTCCTGCGGGTCACCGTGGACCGCGCTGGAGAAGGACACCTGATTTGTTCTCCTCGCTTCATTAGCTCGGTGTGCCCGTACCTTCTGGTACCCTTGCTGGAGGGCTTCCACCTTTTCCCAAGGAGCATCTATTTCTGATTTCCCTGAAGCCCGATGATGGTTTATGAGAAAAGCCAGAGGCTAGCTGGAGGAAGACACCTCCTCTAGGTCATTTCAAGGACTCCGAGCAGAGCTTCTGGCGGTGGGGAGCATCTAGAAGAGCCACCTGTCGGGGCAGCCTTTCCTCTAGGGCCCGGCCCCGGATGTACCTCCTGGATCGTGGTTACTTTCGGTGGCTTCTCTGCGTGAAGGAAGCTACGGGCACATTCCCAGGCAGGCCACTGCGTCAGGAAGGCAAGCTCAGTCTCGGCGGTGTGTTTAAGAACATGTTTGTGTCCCCGGGAGCTGCAACACTTAGAAGGACACGGCCACACCCATCTGGACCAACTCATCTGGCTTATCCAGCAACAGGTGCCTAGGCAGGTTTCTGAGCGACCCTGGCTGTCAGACTCTCCTCTGTACCTAGGGTGAGGGGAGGGTCAGGGAATTCTGCACAAAGGAGCTCAGGACAAAGGCTAAAGCACACATAGCGAAAGCAGCCTGTATCTCACTGGTGCTTGGGCTGGAAGACGGAGATCTGGGGCAGAATAAAAGTACTAACATGGTGGGAATGTGTCACTGTCGACAGGCCTCTCAGAGGACAATGCCCCCAGTGGTGACGTGGGTCTACAGAAAATGGCTTGACGTACCTAAGAGCAGCGCAAGCTCATGGTGTCGGGGCGACCATTTGCAAAGGCGGGTATTCTCCATGGTGACCCCTTCCTTCAGAGACAGCGTTTGGCATTCTTGACCCAGCCTGGCCTGGCCTTCTGCAGGTCCAGAAAGTACACGTGGAGGAATTGGATGGGCATTTTGTAAAGCAGGTCTTTGTGATGTGAACATGATGCCATAAGTTCAAGTGTTTATTAAAATCCTTTGGACACCGAGTCCCATATGCCACGTGTAATGACTATCAGGAGGGAAGAAACAGATTTCTAAGAGGCAAGCTCTGAAACGGCCCTCGCCTTTGACAAAAGGTCCCTTTCTCATCAGCGGGACAAAATACCCAGCATCCCCTGGCTGGATCATTCTTCCTGGTCATCTTGGCTCACATTTTCAGTCCGTGCTCGGGAGCTTTGAGGCAGAAAGGGGAGGCGGGCCGGCCTGGGCAGAGGAGAGCTGCTCCCTTCGGTGTCAGGAGGCGGAGTGGAGCCGGGGTGGAGGGAGGTGTGCGGGACCCGCCCCAGCGACGCCTCTTCCCGTGAGCCCTCGCTCCTGGAGCACTTTCTGCTCGAGCTCTTCTGGTATTCGATCCCTGGTAAGTACCAGTCACCCCGTGGTCGAGTCACTCCCAAACTTGGGGCTCTGGAGGGACACTTCAGATCCAAACCAAACACCCCGGACCCCCTGAAACTTGCAGAAGACTAGAGTGACGCTCTCTTCCTGCAGGGGTCCTGGAGACGGAGCCTAGCCCGGCGCATGCCAGGCAGGTGCTCCGCCACTGAGCTACATCCCCAGCCACAGGTCAACTTTAACTAGAGCTACTGTCTTTGAGGAGCAGACAGAGCGCGAGGGAGGTCAGACGCCGAGATGCCCGCTGCCCGCTCACAGCGCTGCTTGGCAGGGTCCTCACGAGCTTGGCTCTCTAGAAGGTGGCAGAAATCAAGACAAAGGTTTCTAGGTTTCTGATTATTTTCTTTTTCACAAAAGAAATGAGCTCTACCCGCTACTCAGGCATGTTGCCTAGACTTGGTCCTGCCTGTTCAGGAACAGGAAGAGGGCGGAAGGACGCAGTGCAGGGAAGAAAGGAGTCTAACTTCTCCTTAAACCGTGGCCTCCAGCACGCCAGGCCTCGCTTGGAAGCAGACCCGCGGCGGCCTCCCCCAAACAGACCAGAGGGTCTGCGTCGAGTCCGTCGTTGCTGGGCACTTCCGAAGGGCTCAGACGTGCTCGAAAAAAGGCCCTACGTAGTGCCCGCCTCGCTCCCCCGACTTGCCTTTGTCCTAAGTGGACGCACCAACCTCTGTCTCCACGCGAGCGTTAGTTTCCCACGGGTGCGTGTGGGTCCGCACCGCCCGAACGCAGCACTTCCTGTGTATTTGCCTCTGGCTGCCTGTGAGAACAGCTAAAAATAGACTTTCAGAGAGAAGCCCGTGGGGAAAGCTGAGGGCTGCCGGTGACCTTGTGCCCAGTGCCCGTTCTGCTGAGGCCAAGGCAGCCTCAGGACTCTTCTCTTGGTCCCACACAGGCTCCTTGCCCCGGCATTTAACTGCTGCGGGGTGGCGAGAATATTTTTTTACTAAAATGCAACCATCATCTGCAATGTGGTCCTCGCATACCGTAGGGGGAAAGGAAGACTTTTTTTATTTTTCTGAGAAAGAAGAGGCTGAATACTGCTGCCGAGGTGCTGGCTGGTGGGTCCCGGCGGAAGGCAGCCGGGCCTTCCAGCTCCTCTCCCCTGGCATCCGGCCCTACCTGCTCCTCTTTCCAGTCGTGGGAGAGGGCTTCCCGTTGTGTGGACAGTGTCCTTGCTCAGTGCAAGTCCAAACACCCGAACTCAGCAGAAGATGAAACTAAGAGAAATATTTTACTTATCGGAAAGGTTCCTCCCAGCTCCTGGGGGGGGGGGGCGCGGTTTGCCGTGTTTTCTTGAATAAAAGGCTGGGACGACCGCAGGCTTCAGACTTACGAACGGATGGCGAAAGCCTCTCCGGCTGTGGAAGTGTGCGGACCGAGGCGAATCTGAGGACGCCGACTCCACCCTGCTCCGGAAGTCTCTGCCGGTCCTGCCAGCCCGGCCTGGGCATCGAGGCCTCCAAGGCTCCACCTCTCAGAACACGGCCCAGCACGTCTCACTTTCAGCGACTTTCTTTTTAAAAGCTCAAAGTGAATAAGCAAATAAAAGCCCAGAGAGATGAACGCGTGCATTAACGCTTTGAGCCGCAAGTTTCTTTGCTCGCCCCGTAGCCCGGAGCTTCCCGCCAGCCTCATCCTCAGACGCGCGCACTGGGCCGACCTGTTCGCTGGCTGGGCAAGTCCGCGCCTGTCCTGGCAAACGTCGCCGTCCACACAGCTCATTGCCACCACTCTGACGCGCGTCCCGGCTCTCTCGGGATGCCCTGTAAGGTGACCCTTTTTCCTGTCATCTGCCAGCCTGGTTTTCAGCGCGGTACGGTTTGTTCCCTTCCCGGGCACATGTGGTTGTGTTTGGAGAGATTTCTGGCCTCACAGTCCAGAGGGGAGGATGCCAGAATCTAGAGGGTAGGAGCTGGTGATGTTTCTGTGCACCCCGCGGTGCTCGGGGTGCCCGAAGGGGTGACCCGGTCCCGCCCAGGAGGGGTCACGCTGAGGCTGAGAGCTCCCCGGGGCAAGACTGCGCCCAGGGCAGTGACCACGGTCAGCTTCCCGAGGGCCCCGGGTCTGTGCCTAGCGTGAGAAGCCTTGCTTTGGAAAGCAGGGGGCTGGGCTGGAACGCGCCACTGCTCGTGGAATGAACCACGGCCGCGTCGGGGATAACTCTGCGGCAATGGCAGCGGAGACTTTCCCTTTGAATTAGAAAGTGCGGCCGTAAACAGCGCCGTAACTTCCGAATCACACTCCAAGTGGGTCATTTCCTGAGCAGTCCAGCAGGCAAAGGACGCCCGGGCTGACGCGTCGTGATCATGGCTGAGTTACAGGCGAGGAGAGCGAGCTGGTCTTTTCTGACGCGCTCCCTCCTTGTTATTAAGATATTGCACTAAAGATATTGTGCTTGTGTGTTCGGTGCTATTAATAATTCTGCATTTGCAGCATCCCCTGCGTCCCCAGAGAAACGGAGTTTTAATTACTACTCTTCACAGAAACTCTTGCAGGACGGGCAGATGGGTGCAGACACCAAGACGGAGGCCATGGAAGTGTCTGCCTATCGGGGCCGGGAGGGGTGTGCTTTGATTTAACAGCAGGGTGGCATTTGAATAGGATGGTGAAATTCATCATTGTGGGAAGTAGGGGCTGTCTTCGGCTTGTGAAAGTATTAAATATAATTTACCACTGAATGCACAAGCTATATTTAGCTGGATATTGGAAAGCAGAGAAGAAGAAAGATATATTGCAGTAAAGGTTTCGGACAGCTTGTCCTATACAGATGCTCCACACACAGTGTACACATATTGCTGCAAGCTAGAAGAGAAGGGAAGCTTCCATCTCTGGGTTCCCTTAAAGGCTGGTTTCTGCCCAGTTACTGAGCACAGCAGTTTTCAGGAGCGCAGATTTTAATGGGCGATATCTGTCTGCACTGCCCGCCTGTTTCCACTTGCAGGAGGCTGCCATTTACAACAAGTGTAATAGCATCTTTGAGCTTTTTAATTAAAAATTAATTAGGAGATTTAAGAACAAACTCATTGGGGGTTACTGTACAATAACATGTTTACAAAATTAGGTCTGGGCTTTTTGTTCCAGCTAAGCGTTTCAATCAATTCTGTGTCTATTAAATGTAATTACGTATGATGCTTCCTTAAAATTATAATGCAGCATTTAAAAAGCAGCTGGGAAAAGTCTGCAGTTTTAAGTTTGGAATTAGGGTAACTATTAAAATGCAAATCCAGGCGACCTCAGCTGGTTAATTGGGGAGCTGGGGCAACATCCTCAAAAATGAGGTTGCCAGGAGAGAGAGATGCCCATTCACAGTCCCCGGCGTCCTGCGCCTTACTGATTTTCTGCTGGTTTTAGCCCTGAGGGAGGCCAGGGTAGAAAGATTGTGGCCCTCCAGCTACTGGGACAAGGGGTACCAGCAACTGACCATCTTGGAGATTCCCTCAGCTCATATTTAAGCACTTAGGACTTTTGGTGAAAAGTATTAAATGATTTAATCTTTGTTTTGGCGTCTGACCCTCCAGACCCTTGAGTTCTTTTCCTCGGTTTGGAAACGGCACCTAGCGCGGGGCCCACGTCCAGGTCTTCCTGTGCACATTTGTCTCCCGAGCAGGCATTGGGTGACAGGGTCTGACACACACAGAGACGGAGGTGTAGGCCCTGCCCAGTCACAGCTCTTTCTTGTCCTCTTTGTTAACAGAATGCTGCAGCAGCAGCTTGGGTTTCTGTGGAATATCAAATGCCACCAACCTGATAATGTCCGTTACATGGGTTTGACGTCTCAAAAGATTACATGGAGTAATGAAAAGCCAGGCCTTCTCGGTGACAACACCAGGGCTGCCTTTGTGGCCACGGCCCCTCCTCCCCGCCGTTGTTTGCACAGCCTGAGCTGGTCTGCAGGAAGCTGTAGCAGCAACACCTGGCTCATGAGCAGATAGGGCCTGGGCAGGAAGAAAGACGCAGGCAGCTCTGACCACCAGGCGGAAGTGAGAGCCGCTGTGTGGGTGGGTGACTTCCACCTTGTCTTACCCCCCCTATGGCTACCCTATCTGAGGGCCGAACCCTCGTGGCACCCATAACTTCAGAGGCTGCCCCCCGGCTTGCACAGCCCTCCATTTTCCTTGCCCCACACCATGGCACTGCTAGGTATAGGCCCGTCATGGGCACTCCATTAGGGGACAACGAAGATAGCGCTTCAGCTTCTGGATCTCGGTAATCGGCAGGTTACATCCTGTCTTCCAGCCAGCCTGCCGTGCTCCTAATCCCCTGCCTCAGGAGGACGAAGCAGGAGGATCACAAGTTCTGGCCAAACTTGGGCAACTTAGAAAGAGCCTGTCTCAAAATAAAATAAAAGGCCTGGGAAGGCAGCTCAGGGCCAGAGCACTTGCATGCACGAGGCACGGGCCCAGCCCCCACCACCAACACGGCAAACAAGGGAGTAGAGTCGGAACTTCAAGTTCAATGCTATTTCTCCCAATGTTGTCTAATGACCAGTCAACAAAGAGATTCTCCAGTAAGCCTGAAAAATATAAGAAATATTTTCTAAAACTCATGCTTCAGCAAGTGAGAGTTACTTTATGCTAGGGTTTTTACCTATTTCTCATTTCTCGTGGCTCTCTCTCAACTGTAAATGACATGGTTTCCACTGAGAAGAGCATTGTGAGCTGCTGCCGGCCGTGCAGCCTTGGCTCTGGAGGCTCGGGGTGGGGGACACGTCAGAACTGTTTCTTAAGCAATAACATTTCGGGGAGATTAAGCAGCTGTCCCATAGGCTGCTACCACACACCCACGCCCTGAGTGCTGTTCTCTTAGGAGCCGCTGCTTTAAGGAGTAAGCGGTCCCTCTAGAGGACGCAGATCTCTTGCACGGGGGACTCACAGGGAAACACGCTGTCCTCATGATGTGTAAATGCACATGTGGGCGAGGAACCAGTCTCTGGTCATACATGGAGTTGAAAATCTCAAGCAACTTGCATTCATGCGCAGAGTCCAAATGCACTTAACTGAGAACCCCTGAGTTGAACAGCAGCCTGGTGCCCAGACAACCATGCGATGATGCATCAAGGCTTTTTGTATTTTTGCACAAAGATGCGTCTTCATGACCAGCAGCCATCACTGCAGACTTAAGTAGAGTCTGCTATCTGGATGTCGGCGGCCACCAAGCATTCCCGTGGGGACACGCAGCCTTTCACATTTGCCTTAGGGGAACAGACGGTGGTGCATGTGAACACTGCACTGTGGCTGAGTCTTGGCTTTCAGGTACTTAGGAACCTTTCATTCAGAGGAGTGCCCAAGCGCATGCGCGAGGAGTACTGAAGCGCATGCGCGTCAGGCTTATTGTCCTACAGAGGAAAGCGGGGAAGCAACAATTGGGGTGAAGGAGCCCCAGTCTGTACGGAGCCCAGGAAAACAATACATGCACAAGGCCTCCTCCTTTGGCTATTTCAAGACAAATGGCTTGAAAGGCACAGGTATCAATGGCACTTAGTGCAATAATCACACAAGGGTGAGGGTGGGGCAAAACAGTAAGCAAATAAACCCTCGTCAGAGGTGTGGTGATCGGCAGCTGTTTGGTTCTTTTACCCGTGTGTCCTGAAGCCTGGCACTGAGTGTCACCCCACAGTTTCTGCTCCTTCTTTGATCCTGAGCAAGAATCAAGGGCCAGACCTGGTCTCGGGAGCTGAGATGCGTCCCCCGAGGTCGAGGGCGGGAAGAGATCTCAGCGCGCATCCCAGCACGTGGCTTGTGGGAGAAGGTGCTGACGAGGCCGATGCAGGTCTGAGCCATGAGCTCCACACAGTTCGGCGCGCTCCGATGAGCTTCTTCAAACTTCCAGGCTTTGCGTTTGGTGCTGCTCAGCCCCGCAGGGAGTATTCAGGCCCTCACACCCCGTCCGCTCCTTTCCTCTCCGGCCCTGTCTGCACCGGGCCTGGGATCTCTTCTGCTCAGAGAACAGGCCCTTTCACTGGTTCACGAGGACCTACTGGCCCCCCCGGATGTGCTGCGGGCTCGTGTGGACGCCAGGATTCAATCAGGAGCAGCAGAGTCGGTCCCGGAGCTGTACGAGGAGCAGAAAACCCTGACCTAGTCCAGTCGGGGATGTAAATGTCCTGCGTCTGTTCCGTGGCGGAGAGGGGTGGCGGCTCCAACGGCGTGAGCAGGAAGCCTGTCTGGCTCTGGGGCAGTGACAGCGTCACTCGGAGCCCAGGTGAGCCCAGAGGTGAGCGCCACCCGCGGGGAGGCGGGGGGTGCAGTGTAGGAGAGACTGCCGTGGGGCAGGCGGCGCACGGCCAAGGACCTGGGGAGACATTGGCCGGACAGTGGCCGGTGTCGCAAAGGGAGCGGGCCTCGGTGGGGGAGGGGGCGGCCCTGGAGCAGGCCGGCGGGGGCCCGGCCGGCCCATCGGGATGGAGGCTTGTAGCCTGAGGGTAACAAGGTGCCACGGGAGGGTTTCGGAAGAGGGGGGAGGCTGGTTCTGAGACGTCTGCTTTGCCTGCGTATGGAAGGACCCTCGAAGGACAAGGGTGCTGGGGAGGTTACCTGAAGAATGGCAGATGATGTGGCCCCGCAGGGGACACCTGGGTGGGACACATGCCCCCCTTCATGCTTCCGGGCTGGAGGCCAGCTCCTGCAGCAGCTTCAGGCTGGAGTGGCACATCTGGCCCGCGTGGGTGGTAAGGATGGCACCCAGAGCATCCTCTGACGCCCACCTTCTTCCCTGAGAAATCGGCCCAACAGCAGGCTTCCCCGCGACGGGCCTGGCTCACCTCCACAGAGGTGATCGGTGGTGTTTGGACCCGAGCTTGCACCCTTTAAGACCGCAAGTTGGAACGGACACTTGGCATCAAATGGAGTGGTATTCACTGTCAACGGTGAAAGCACTTAATATGGCAGAAGGCTGTTCTGATGTTGCTTCTCTCTTTGAACGCCGCAGAGCCCCGCCTCCCACCAGCTCCGCCCGGGGAGCCAGCCCAGCGCTGCCATCAGCCCAGCGGCGATGAAGGCCGCGGCACCAGCCTTTTCATCAGCGCTCCTTTTGCACGGCGAGATGAAAGTCTCATGCCCACGCACCGGATGAGATGGAGCGGAGGGCAGCCCCGCGGGAGAGAGGGCACAGAGGGACGTGGCGGGATGTACTCCCGGGTGACCAGTGTTGCCCGGGCTGGGAATCTGGGCCCACAGGCTTCCTGTGCCAGAGAGGACACGCGGAGCCCAGGCCAGCCTGCCAAGGGGTAACGTCGTCAGGTTCTCAACCTTGTCTGCCACACTCACCTGGATGCCGTAGTTAGCTACTTAATTATGATGCGTAAAAGAGAGTTAACGAGGGAACAAACGGTAAAATGTAATCATTTTGCTGCCCCGAGGTAATGACCTTCAATCCTGACCTCCTGTACTGGGGAGGAAAATCAGATTCCCGTGAAATGATTCGTGAGACAGGAGTGTCTGTGACGCGTGTCCACGTCTGCTGGGAGGCGGAGTTAGCGGGACGACACGACACGTCCACAGTTAAGTGCTCTGGGCTCGGGCTGACAGCCCCTCTGTGCCCGGGCTGACAGCCCCTCCGTGCCCGGGCTGACAGCCCCTCCGTGCCCGGGCTGACAGCCCCACCGTGCCCGGGCTGACAGCCCCTCCGGGCCCGGGCCGACAGCCCCTGTGCCCGGGCCGGTCAGCACCCCCTCCACGAGTCGGCATGCCCGGGGAGGAGCCGAGGGACCCTGTAGCTACACGCCTGACGCAGGTGCCAGGGAGGCCCGTGCCGCGGGCTGCCCCCCTCTGCATCCAGCCTTCCCCAAGCTGCCCCGGCCCCGTGAGCAGGCCGTCGGGGGCCCCTGGTGCCGGGAAGCTGCAGACAAAGCTGCACGTGCGGGCGTGCCCTCGCCAGCCCCTAGGTGTTCGCACGAAGTATTTACACACTGCATTTGCTTTGCTCCAAACACAATCTGCATTTCTCACTCTTCTTACTCCTTCCTTCTCGTGTGCTGAGGTACCTGAGTTTGAGTAATGATCAGACTTTAAGGCAGCAACATGTAGGGGTTTGGAACTAAGCAAGACGTTTGGAAGATGTTCAGCAGCCACAGTTCGTAACTGATGCTCATGGCTGTGACCAAACGGGGTGGGAGCAGTTTCCTTCGGCTGCTGTAACCAAGGACAGTACACTGGGCATCCTCGAGCCCAGGGACACATTCTCTGGAATTCTGGGAACCACAAATCCAGCGGCACCGTGGCCCAGGGCCCTGCTCCCCCTCTAGGCTCCAGGGAGAAAGCTTGGCTCCTCCAGCTTCGGGGTCTTCCTGGCTGTGACCACTGCGCCCCGCCTGATCACGTCCCCAACAAGGACTCTGTGCCAACCCAGAGACGCTGTGTCCATCCCCAACCTGCTGATGGCAGCCGCACCTGCTGGTGTAATTATATCCTGCGGTTAAATATTACAGAAAACAATGACCGCGGAGCGCAAATGGGAAACAGGCTGTTGCTTCCACAAAAACAGTAGAATGTTTAGAAAGATGCTGAAAGCCAAGGCACTAATAATTTCCCTCCAAGTCGCGCTTCTGTGAGGGTGCAGCACGGGACCGAAGGGAAAGTCGGCTCCTTAGCCAGCGGCTGTGAGCTGTGCCCGCTGTTACCCCGAGCCCTCGCACCAGCTTCGGTCGAACCCGGCATGTGGGTGTGGGCGGCTGAGCCTCCGTCGGACGTTCCCAAGCGAGGGCGCATCGGCCCTGAGGGAGGCAGTGCGTGCAGCACCAGGACCCCGCGACACCCTTCGCCACCCCCAGGACTCCTGGCACGCCACGGTGACCTTGCGAATAGACCTGCCCTGAGCTTGCTGGGTAAATGTTGCCTGCAGGACGCTGGGAACTGGGCGAACTGATACCCTCTGTGCGGACTGCCTTTCTGTCTGTATGCCAAGCCAGTCTGGAATGCTGGGCACAGAATAGAATAGAGAAAGTTAATGGGTGTCGCTGAGTATGAGTCTCATTTATGGAACCCCCTTTAGGCAGTGACTGGACACAGAGCACAGTCACACATCCCGAGCAAGTCCTGCACTGGATCTGCCCCCACTGGACACTACGAGTGCCTTCCGGTGATCGCCCTGTCTCGCCTGCAGCCACTGGGCCTCCCGGTGGTCTCCCGTCTTGCCCACCAATGCCAGAACCTGGTTGGGCAGTCGCCTGTTCAGCTCATTGCAACTGTAGCCGCTTTTGTTAGCATCAGTGAGTTCTGTCCTTTCCCGTTCGCGGCTGTCAGTCAGTCTTAATAAACCCCTGTCTAACGATCCACCTCTGGGTACTTTTTTTCAAATTTTTAGCAATCTAATCTACCTACAGCTAAGCTAAGTGTGGGGCCCTTGGAGGTCTGCTCTGCAGCCTGGAGGTGCCAGCAATAACGTCTGTCCCTCTGGACCATCTGTGGGCGGAGCGCGCGCCCGCGGGTGAGCTCCTGGTAGTGAGCCTGGCACACACGAAGCACTCTAATTTTGCCTGTTGTTCAGTAAAATAAGAGATATCCGAGAGCAGTCATCGCTGATTCCGCTAAGAGGCGGAGAACAAATATACAGGCGAGGATGACAACTTTCCTTAATTTTTAAAAATAATCCTGAGAAAATGAAAACTCACTTCCTGAGGGAGAGACAGGAAGTGTGGCCCGACGAGGAGGTGTGGGCGGCGATCAGCTAGCTGGCCTGCAAGCTGCCCGAGCGTCCCTCGGATGACTGTCAATTGACTTCCTGAAATTAAAGTGCTGCTTCCCGCCACCTGGACACTCGAGCACCGAAGCACAGGTAGACGTGGAGGCGAAGCCTTCCCCACCTGCTGTCAGCAAGAAGGCAGCAGCTTTTAAAAGGAAAAATATAGCTCATATAGATTGTCTAATGTTTTAAGCTCCTTCTGTAATAAAAAGGAAACACATAGTATTGAAATGAACGATTTATGGAAACACATAAAGGAACACATTTTCCTAGCAGGTCATTGAAATTTAATTTAGAAGTGCAGGACCAGGTGAAGGGATGCATTTCATAGTGGCGTGCTTTCCTCAATCTGCCTTTGAGAGGGTCACAGAGCTTGGAAAGAGCTACAGGGTCTCCAAAGGGTCAAACATTCCCGAGTACACGGTGGGTCGCGGGTGAGGCAGTAAAGGTTCTTAGATGCGCTGGGTGGGCGCTGAGAGGTACGGGGGGCTGTTACCTTCCGTGGTCTCCTCGCCTAAATCCCTTGGTACCACGTGACTCTCGGCGACCCTCTTGCGTGCTGAGCTCTCCACGTCAGGCAGGTGGCAAACTCGGTGGGAACCACGGGTGCTGTCCACATTTTCGGGACTGGCACAGGCCTCTGGGTGTGGCTGTATCGGGGAGTCCCCTGCGTCAGGTCCAGAGACCATGTAACTGGTCTAGTGCATTCTAGGAACGGGGTTCCCGAGGCCTCCTGGGACATCCTCAGGCTGCCGAGCCGGGTGCAGTGACCCACAGTGGCCAGCAGCTGCTTTTCAGAAACCGAGCCTGAGCCGGCCCTGTAAGGGGAGGTCCACAGGGCTGCAGGAGGCAGGTGTAGGGAGGGTGGGTGTGCCCGCCTCGGTGTGCTGGTACAGGTGGGGCGCCAGCTGGGAGAGACTTGAAGCAGCTTGGCTAAGGAGCCGAGTGGGAGCGCTTGTTACGCCTCCTGGGGGAGAAGGGCGGAGAACAAAGGTGCACACAGGTTTGCCTTGGAGAGGACGGGCAGTGAGGCGGTGTCACCGCTCTGACCTCCGCGGGTGCGGCCAGATGGCGCCCCCCAGCCCCCTCGGGTGTCGGAAGAGCTCAGCCCGGCGAGACAGCCCACCGCTCCCTCTGCCTTCACCGTGACGCGCGATGTCCGGAGACTCGAGGAGCGATCGTGCTCTTCACTCACGCGTGGGTGTCTGCCGTGTGCCAGGCCCTGGGCTGGCTCCCGGGGGGGCGTGGGCTCAAGTAGCAACAGTTCCCCAAGGCCCAGTGCCCAGTTTCCAGAACAGTCCTTCCGAGGCGCCTTTCCCCGAGCGCTCCCTCCGCACGTGCCCGGCGTCTCTGGTGCAGGTGGCCCCGGAGCGGCCGGGGCCACGGTCGGCACTAGAGCACCGGGTGCCCATTCAGAGGACTCGGAAGGCACAGACAGTTTCTGAGCACTGATATTTTCGCTGCTCTCTTTTTATTGTGGCAAATGTGAACAACAGTTAAATCCATCTTAGTGGAATCATTGTTTGCCGCCAGATGAGGAGCACGTCTTAAACCGAGAGCAATTACTGCGGGCCGGCCAGCCCTGTTTAAAGCCCGCGCGTCACCCCCGCGAGCAGGAGGAAGGGCGAGCCCAGCCACGCTGCGCTCCTTCCCAGATTGTCCAGCTTTTGTACGTTATTAAGCCCTTCAGAAGCCCATCGCTCCCCTGGCGAGGAAATGTATTTTCATCGCTCCCAATCGCTCTGCCGGAGCTGCCGTTGCCACGAGATAAAGCTCCCGGCACCAGGCAGAGGAATGTCCCGCACACCGTAACCAAGTCCAATTACACTGAAAACTAACAGCCAGACTTCTCTGTCCCTGCAGTTCTTAGAGTGTGAAGGGAGAAGGAACAGACAGCAGAACGCTCCAGCACCGTAATGACGCGAGAGGGAAGCCGCCGGCCGCACGTCCCGCTGCTCGTCGCCCGAGCCTGTCTAACGAGGCGGCGCAGCGGGGGGCTCTGGAACCGCCCACCGCCCCCCTCGTTAGAAGCGGCCTTTGGTGCCACCGCGCCTGCCTTGCCTGCTTCCGGTTGCCTGGGAATGGGTTTGGAGGAAGTGGCTTGGCGAGCGGCCAGGCTTCCTCATGTTCTTCCTTTTCCGTAATTAGCTCGGTACTGAGTCTCTCCGCCGTAATGAACAGCCGGGCCTTCCTTCCAGGCACAACTGCAGCGAGAAGCAGACGGAGCTGAAATAAGCACCCTCGCGGAGCCTGATGCGAGTGTGCAGTGCGCTCGTGACGCCCCCTGCCGGCGCCGAGGCCGCGGTCACCACGGGGAGCGAACGCGCTGGCAGGTCCCGGGGGTTATTTCCGTGTATTTGTCCTGGGAAAGTTTTTCAAAGCAAAGCAGAGATGGGGAGAACCAGGGTTATTTTGACAGGGTTAAAAATTTAAATTTCTGCTAGCCCTTTCCGATCTGGTCATCTTGCTGTTCTTCTCCCCTCCGTTTTGAACCGAAACTTACCTAAATGTCTGTTTTCTTCGTGAAGTGTCTTTTGGCTTGAGCTTTTTAAGGGGGAGCCGAACAGCCGAGGGGAGTGGCCAGTGAAGGGGGCTCCGCGTCTCTAGCCGCTCGGCGTCTGGCACCTGCAACTTGCATCGCGGTGTGTGTGGCGAAGAGCCGCTCCTTCCTCTCTGGATCTGCCTGCGGGGAGGCCCCAGCCCTGTGGCTTCCACTGGCCTGGGTCCCCGCGGACGCCCTGCGAGGTCAGGAGGCTCTGCCCAGCGCCCTGCGGTCAGTGAAAGGACTGGCCCGCTGCCCTGACTGGGCACCCCTCGGCTGAGCAGACGGCCTGGGATGCAGGCCTTTCCCCGCTGGCTGGCTGGCTGTGCACGAGACATGGCAGAGTCCGTGCCAGTTTGGTGCTGGGAAGGTGGCTGCTTATGTGCCATCCTTGACAAGGCTTGAGGGCTTCGGCAAGTCTCTCACATGCTGCATGCCAGCCTGGCGCTCAGTGCCTGCTGCCAGGAAGACTCAAAGACTTGGCTGGGGCAGCCCCCACTGGGCGTTGCTGCCCGTGGGACCCTTTCTTTTTACCACTAACTCGAGTGGAGGAGGCCAGGGCTTCTCTGGCCAGCGCCCCGGCTGTCTCTCGTCACCCCCGAGCTGCTCACAGAGGTTGGGACCCCTCGCCTACCGCCAGAGGGGAAAGAGAAGCAGCCAAGCAGCGACAGGTGGCGCCGCCTCCCTCGCTAGGCCTGCTCTGTACCCAGACCCCATGGATGGCTGCAGGTAGGAAGAGTCCCCGCGGGGGGGGGGGTGGCTGGAGGCGTCTGCTCCGCGAGCCCGTCCCTAGTCTGCGCCTGTTCCCAGGACGCGGTTCTCCCCCACCACATACGTGAGCCCCTTCAGGCCCAGGCGTCAGGCAGCTCGGCCACCGGCCCTCTCCTCCAGTCTCAGCCACATTCTCCCCCAGGGCCTCTCGGGTCGTCTGTCCTGCTGTCTTCCTCCGTTGTTCTGTCCTGTTAGCCAGCACTACCCACTTCTACCCGCTGCGTCTTCCTCTTAGCTCCGTGTTGCACCCGCTCGATGGAGGGCTCGCGTTGTGTGTGCCGGCGGAAGACGACAGGATGACAGCGGCGAACACCTCCCGCTGGACGGGACTCTGACGGCTCTGCGTCCGTGGCTTTCCAGACTAGGTGTGTCACTGTTGCAGGAGCAGGGGCCACGCCCTGGGGATGGGACAACCACCTGGAGACCGGGTTTTGGCAGGTGACCTGGCCTGGCGGCTCAGGGACCCCAAGTCCGGCACCCAGAGTCCAATTCTGGTTCCGCGGACGGCCGAGCGAGGCGTCACAGAGGCGCTGTCTTGAGCGGAAGCTCCTTCGTGAGCCGGACTAGGAATGAAGCAGGACTCCTGCCTCTGCTGGGCGTGGCGGCCGAGACGCTGTCCTACAGCAGTGGTCATGGGTTCACCCTCACACTGGGCACACGGCCCGGGTAGAGAGGTTGGCTGCTCTGGGCCAGGCCTCAGGCTCAACCCACAGCAGCAGAACAAGCACCCCAAAAGTGAGCTCATGCCATTCATTATTTTAGGGTGCGCTTCATTGTTTCCAGTTTCAAGATGAAAAAACTGAGGCCCGGAGAGGTTGAGGAAGTAGAGGCACTGGAGGTGAGCCCAGCTCCCTAGCCTGAGCCCTGCGCTCTGTGAACCAAAGGGCGACTGTGTGTCAGGCTCCCGCGCACGCCAGGGGTACGGACTTTGCTTCTTAGGCTCTGAGCCTCTCTGAGCCACCTCAGCTCTGGACTGTCCTTCCAGCCGCCTCTAGGACATAGCGATGGCGCCTTCTCCTCCTGCCTGGGTTCTCTGTGCCAGAGGCTGGGGAGGTCTGGGTGACAGAGCCCAGCCATGCGGTCAGTGGCGTCTGCTGGGCAGTATTTCTGCCTTCATGAGTGCTTCCTTTCTCAAGTGTGAGAGTCAGGATATCAGAAAGTGACATAAAAAAACAAGGCAACTTCCTCCATTAACACACACCCCAGCGGGTGAGGACCAAATAGGAGGTGTCCCTCTGAGCCGGGGCCGCAGTGCTGTGACCCTCTGTAGCTGGCTGGTGGTGTGGGGAAGGGCGTCGCCCGGCCCTGGAGATCCGTAAGTCTGTCTCCCGGAGCATCTGGCAGGGGTTATTAAGTATGCAAATTTATGCACGAAATTCAGGCATGGAGGGAGACGCCCCCCAGCATTTGTGACTGTGGGTAAGTTATGAGTGAGCTGTGCGCCTCACGGATGCGGGACAGGCTGGTGGTAGGTGGCTTTCCAGACTAGGTGTGTCACTATTGGAGGAGCAGGGGCCACGCCCTGGGGATGGGACAACCTGGAGACCGGGTTTTGGCAGGTGACCTGGCCTGGCGGCTCATGGACCCCAAGTCCAGCATCCAGAGTCCGATTCTGGATCCGCAGACGGCTGCCTGTGCACTGCCTCTACCCTGCGCGGCCCGGACACAGAGGTGACAAAGGCCCTCGCTTCACGGGCTGTGTCCGCAGCTTTTGGCTGCACTTGTCTTCACCAGGAGCGCGGCCTTGTGGGTCCTCTTCCTCCTCCCTTCCAGGGCTCTGTGGCGGGAGAGACGGTAAAAGGCTCACCTCACCCAGCCCGTGGGGAGACCCGGTGACGGAGGCTTGGAAAGTGGACGGGGCTGTCCTGGCTCAGAAACTTCTGGAGACAAGGGAAATTAGGCCAGAGCCAACAGTGGGTGTCACAGTGGTCCGTGGTTGGTCTGTCTGTCTTGGAAGAAGCGACACAGACAGAACACGGCAGAGCGGAAGTGATCTCCCAGGGGAGGAGGGAGCGGACTGCCAGCTTGCCGTGCCCGTGCCCGTGCCCGTGGTTGACCTGCTCCTGGGGCACTGGGGAGTCCCGGTGGCCGGGGCAGGTGGCCTCACAGGACCCAGGGAGCATTTGAGGGGGGCCTGAAGCTCCAGTGCCAGACTCACCCGGTGCGGGCTTCTCTTCCTGGAGGCAGGCTGCCCCCTTTGGTCCAGAGTCTTGTTCTCAAGGGAGGTTTCTGGGTGCCGCATGCTGCGGCACTCTCTGCTCTGCCTCCTTTACCCAATCTGCTCTTTGGAAAGTGCTAATTCTTCCTGCCGTACACTGTGTGGCTCCCCCTAGTGAGATCTAGGCAGGATTCGTGGTGTTTTCTACGGTGCCTGGCACGTGGTGAGTCCTTGGTCCACCCGCCTCCATGAAGACAGGGGCAGTGGCCACAGACGGTCAGGAGGTGACGATCCGGTCAGGTGAGTCCACACAAGCCGTGTGGCATTTGAGGACAGGGAGGTCTGTGCTTCTGATGGGACTGAAGTCATACAGTCCCCTCCGTCTTCCTGGCTTTCTCTAGGGCACATTATCTTTTTTTTTTTTTTGAGACAGCGTCTGGCTTTGTAGTTCAGCTGGCCCTCAGCTCACTATGTAGCCTAGGCAAGCCTTGAACTCAGCACTCCTCCTGTCTCTGCCTCCCGAGTGCTGGGATGACAGGCGTGAGCCACCACACCCGGCATTGTGGTATGTGGTATTGATTGTTGGTGAGCGTGAGTCTCCACACCCAGCATTGTATGTAGTTACTGGGATTGAACTCAGGACCTTATGCTTGCGAGGCAGGCGCTGGAACCACTGAGCTAAATCTCCAGCCCGCAAGGCACACTATCTTAAAGCAAACGTCAGCCAGTCTAATTAATGGTGAAAGCATGCCGGCCTTTGTAACAGGGTCGGAATTAACTTCCGTTAGGATGACCTCAGAGTTGTTCCTTTTTCTGCCTTCTTCCAGGCAGCCACGAGCAGAAGTGTGCAGATAAAATATCAGCTGAAAGAAAAAGTAATTTCAACTATTCCCCTATGCGGTAGACGAGGACATTGAGCGAGGACCGCGGTTTGGGGTTTTCTGTTTGTCGTCAGCCGCGTCGGTGTTTGTTCTTTCCGTCCCTCGTTCACCCAGTCGCCCTCCTGCCCGGGCCTCGCGGGGTGTGAGGGTGCCGTGCGAGGCGGCAAGAGACAAGGAGACGACGCTCTCAGGCCAGTGCCTGGCAGGCCACGAGGACGCGGTGCGGCAGGAGCGCGGACGGCCGGGCGCTGCGGGCCTCCCGGGAGCATCTAGGAGGCTGTGCGGGGGCTGCAGGGACGCAGAGCGCTGCCGGCGTGAGGAGGAAGAACTGGCGGTGCGAGTGGGGCCGCGGCCGTGACGGGAGGGGGACAGGGAGGGAGGCTGGCCGGGAGTGCGGGCCCCGCCGTGCGCACGGACAGTCTTGGGGGATGCGGGTGGGGGAGCCGGCGGCGCAGGGCCGGGCCCTGCCCGGAGTCCTGCCCGACCCCGGGGCCTGCGGAAGCCGTTTGCGCTGAGGACGCGCGGGTCCGAGGTGCGTCCGGAAGCTTGGCCTGCGCGGAAGAGCGCGGAGGGGCGCAGCCTCCAGCCTGCCGTCACGGAAAGTCGGTGCTCTGGGCTCCTGCCCCGCGGAGACGGCCTCGGACTTGAGTCCTGGAGATCCCGAAGAGCAAACCGCCGATTGACCGACATTACGGGCGCCTGAGAAATGCCCACACCCCTCCTCCACGGCGCCGGAAGCTAAAGGTGTGCGTGGTGTCCTGCGTTATCTAAAGACGAAGACACTGGATGGGAGTGCGGTGGAGAGGGAAGGCTCTGGGCGTGCACGGCGACCCTTGTGCCAGCCTCTCCAAGCCACCGGCTCGGTCCCCGCACCGCCCCTTCCCTCGGGGCCACACTGCTCCTCCCGCCCGCGGGGCCTCGCGGCTCTTCCCCGGGGTCTGCAGCCGCTGGAGGCGCCGATGCTGCGGGCGCAACGGCACGAAATAGCAGCACCTGCCGGAAGACGCGGGGCCTGGAGTCCCTCGTGCCCGAGGCGCTTCTTGGCCCTTCGGGTTGACTCTTGGGAACTGTGTCCTGGGCTCGTTTTCTTCCGAGCTGTCTCTAAGAGCTCACAGATGCGAGAGCCACCGACCCGCTGCGTTTATGTCGCCGATGTATTTTTAACAAACCCTTTGTGACTGACTTGGTTTGTAAGCGCTCTTGCCGCGGGAACCTTCCCGACTTTATGCAGCTGCTGCGGCTACGTTTTCTCCCTTCTCCGTGGCCTGTGGGTCTCCAGCGGTGGTGACGGGATGTCTCCTCAGCGAAGGGCCGTTCTCCCCAGTTTTCTAGTTCTGGGAAAGCATCACCTCTCCCACTGTACTTTGGCTAACTTTAATTAAATTTGGAACAGGGAAAAATGAACAGATATAAGCTTGTTGCTTCAATATTATTTGACAATATTATCGGTTTGATACGATTTCAAAAGTGAACGCCTTCTGCTATGAATCCCCTCTTGTTTGGATGGCAGCACCACTGATCTCCTGGTGAAAACAAACGCCTTTTCACCGCAGAGGGCCCCACAGGAGCCCAGGCAGGCCCGGGCCCGGAGCGGGCTGGAAGGCTCCCCGCACTCGGGGGCCGTGTCCTCTTGCACCGAAGGGACTTGCAGAGGGAAGACGAGCCCAGCTGCTCGCTTGCTTTGGAAGAAGTCGGCTGTTGAAATAACGAAGATTCCCTGCTCTGGCCGCCAGAGATGGCCCGGCTCTCAAGCTCTTCATTTTGTCAGGCGGGCCTTCCCGGAGTGGGGCATGGACGGTCATCATTACCCCACAGGGCAACGCAGTGCCCGGGCACTGTGGGAGGTGCCCCGTGTGTGACCTTGCTGGGTCCGCCCATAGCTCACGGCTCAGGACACAGCGTCTCCTGAAGTCACTCAGATGACAGGCAAAGGAGCTGGGCTTTACCTGGTCTACAGCGCAGGCACACCAGCATGTGTGTGCACGCGTGATAAACGGGCCCGTGTTGCCACCGCTATCCACGGGATGCTGATCCCCGCCACAGCTGTGGAAGCCACAGAGATGAGACAGAAGAGCGCCACCTTCGGGACAGCGGGGAGATGCACAGGGAACCGTGGCAGGCAGTGACGGCAGCAGGGAAGAGTGGATTCTGAGGCAGCAGGGAGGGCTCTGGGCGAGGCTGCAGGTGGGGAGAGGTCTCTCCGGGCAGGAGACGCTGCGTCAGAGACGCGAGCGAGCAGAGGGGCCTGAGGAAGAGCGCAGAGGCACAGGAGGGCGGAAGGGGGCTTTGCCGAGCCTTCCTCTGCGCTGGAGAACCCAGCATTTAGACGGCCTGTACTAGAAGATATTCAGCAGGAAGATGAAGGCTGGCTTTTGGCTCATTTTCAGTTGATAGATACTCAGCAGGACCGAGCGAAATAACACAGCCATTGCTGGAAGCAGAAGGCGCCGCTTGTCCCTCTTTCCTTCCTGGACCGTGGCTTCCCCTTCTGTCCACCCCTGAGTCAGCGTCCACCCAGCCTCGCCCGGCCCTCACCGGTCCTGCACAGCCCCAACCCCGGCCCGTCCACCCGGTTACCTCCGGGCCCGTCCACCCTTCCACCTGCCATCACTACTGTTTACAGCATTTTCTGTTAACTGGGCTTGTTTCTATGTGTTGTAAATATGGATTGTTTTAATTTTCTTCATGATTTTCTAATTTTCTATAAAAATGATTTTCACATATAGTAAACATATATATAAAGGATATTAACCTTACATTATAAAAATGCAAGTCACTGCTATTAGTAGGATATGCATGCTGAATTATTTAGCTGTGAAGCGGCTCTGTGTTGGACCCTCAAGTGGCCGGGAAGGGAAGTGCGCGTGACACAGACTGAGGAGACACGAGCTGGAGAAGACAGGGGCGAAGCCGCGCGAATGCGGCCCTAAGCGAGGGCGGGCCGCGGCCCCGGGACTGCGTTCTTTGGAGCGGGCGGGTTTGCAGTGTACCCCGAGCACCTGCACCCCGGGGACTGAGGCCTGGTGCATACTCACACGCCGTCCTGCTGTTCAGCTATTCATTCCCCGTGGGCGTCAGGCTCTGGCCTGCGCGGCCCTGACAGTGTGAGGACAGATGCGTACAGGTGGGCTGCGCGGTGAAGCGGGAGGGGGAGGGGAGGCCACCGTGGGCAGCTACTGGGTGGGCTCGGAGAGACGAGCCCGCGGTGTTGTGTCCTCTGGCGGCCCCGGCGCCCCCTCCGAACTCTGCCCTTTGCTCTTTCCAGTCCTTGCAATTCAGGGTGTCCGGACCTCAGAGAGGCCAGAGGGCAGGGCCTTGTCGGGGCCCAGGTCCGGGCCAGCTGAGGTTGAGCCTAGCAGACAGGACGGAAGGCGCGGTCCATACCCTCTTCCAGGAGTTCACAGCAAACAGGAAACTCAGATGATGATTTTGTTTTGTTTTGTTTTTGTTTTTGAGACAGGGTCTCGTTTGTAGTTCAGGCTGGCCCTGAGGCTCACTATGTAGCCCAGGCAAGCCTCGAACTCACAGCAATCCTCCTGCCTCTGCCTCCCGAGTGCTGGGATGACAGGCATGAGCCACCATGCCCGGCCAGATGATGATTTTTAACAGTTATCAACATATACAAACTTCACGGGCACTGGGGAGTCAGAGGCTAGAAAAGTAGTGGGAGGAACTGAGCTTCTCTCTGTTGAGCAGAGCCCGGGAAGCCCTCTGGCCGCTCTCCAGCTGCTGCGAGTGGACAGAAGGACAGAGTGTTCCCCAAGGGACAATCAGCTTGAGGGAAGAGGTTGTGGGCAAGAGAAACCAAGGCACTGGAAGCCACATGAGGCTGCTGCTCGGCTGAGCTGCTCTTGGAGACTGAGGCCTTGCAATCTCTCCACCTCGCCCTGCTGGGAAGCTCAGCCCACGGAGGACGGCGTGGCCCTTTCTCGCTGGGCCTGGCCCGCGTATGGAGCTCTGAGCCATTAGTGCGTCGGTCCCATCTTCCCCAGAGCTCTGAGGGCACGCATGCTAATTAACCCTGCTCCTGAGTTCCAACCACAGTAACAACGCCAGCCCCAGGCCTCCTGGAGTACAACAGGAAAGGGGAGAGAAGGAAGAGCCACTTCTATTTGACAAAAGAGGGAAAGTGGCAAAGGATTTTTCAGAATGAAATAAACTCCATGAAAGAGAGGTCACGGGGAAACAAATTCTTCGTAGCAGCTGCAGCGCCTCAGGATGATGTGTCTGTGCTCATCCTTGCTCCGTCTAGAACTGAACCTCTCTGGACAGAACCCGAGGGCGCTGCTGAGCTGGGAGACTTGGAGGGAGCCCCACACAGGGGAGCCGAGGAGAGGCGAGCTGGGCAGAGAGGTTCCTGGGCACCGCAGTGTTGGACCCTTACAGGGCCACGGGCTTGGGAGGGCCAGGCGAGGTGGTCCGATGTCCCCCGGGCAGCCCGAGGGAGTTCACACGCATCACAGAAGTCGGCCTTGACTTCCAGGGTACACGCAGATGCTGGCTGGTCAGCAGCCCCTTCCTGGTCCTATCCGGAAGCCACACGGCTGGAGTTGAGACTTGGGCTCACAGCGCTTGTAGGGTCTGCACTCACTGCTTCTGTGTTGCCTAATGCTGTGATACCCAGCACACCACAGGGTCCCTGGATTCTCATCCTGGGGTAGGCATGGAAGCCCAGCTGTGGACAGGGTGCTGCAGGCTCTTGGAAGGAGTGCTCAGTGTGCCGCGCTGGCTTCTGGGGGCTGCTGGGCATGGGTGGCATTCCTTGGCAAGGTGGGGCATTGCTCTTTTCTCTACAGCATCTTCCCATAACTTTCTCTTCTCTGTCTTTACATTCTCTTCCCTGTGTGTGTCATGTACGTGTGTGTGTGTGTGTGTGTGTGTGTCTGTGTCTGTGTCCAACTTTCCTCTTTTTACAAGGAAAGAGCTTGTGGGCCAGGGACCAACTTTCCTCCATCTGACTTCGTCTTCACTTGATTGCATGAGCAGACTGTCCCTTGATGAAGTCACCATCTGAGGGCTGGCGGACATGACACTTTAGGCCCGAACTCAGGGCATCCACCTTGGCACTTTGTTCTGGGCCCCAGCGAGCTGACGCTTGCACAGCGCCGGGTTCTGCGAGGTCATGCTGTTGGCTCTGGCGGAGTTTACATGGGGAAATTTACCTCAGCCCCAAGTCAGGGCTTTCTGTTTTCCACTTTGGAAGCCAGATATGGAACAATAACAACACCCCCCCCCCCCGAATTACCTGAATATTTCTGAGCTTCAGTGTGCTTAACATCTTCTCTTAAAAATTTCAATAAAAAGTTAAAAAAA
>PVIC010023115.1:9602-27205 GCA_004025085.1 Thryonomys swinderianus | reverse complement strand
CTTGCTCCTTCTCTTAGGAGCTTGCTGTTCTTCCTCTAATACAATCTCTGCTTGACTTACTGGCTGCATCAATGTTTAGTGATTAAATAAAATGACAAAGGGAACTAGCTTCTCAATAGGAAATAGGGAAGTATTCTAAGAGACAAAGACTTGTGCCTTGAGAGCCTGGGCCAGTCTTTAGCATAAGAAACTTGCAGATCACCTGGGGAGAAGTTTTAGGAGCAGAGAGCACATTCCGGGAAGTTTTTTTAAGTACTCTCTGCCAAAGTTATCTTTGTATTTTGAGTTCCTGTAGATTTAGATTCTAATCATGCTAAACCTATATGTTAACCACTAACTACATTGTCCCTTGAAAGCCTTGCACGTAAGCCCTGTGGTTAGAAATACTATAAAAGAGCACTGAAGAATAAACTCAGGGCCTGCTCAGTACTGACTGAGAGGTCCTCCCGAGCCCATTTTCCTGTCTTCTTTTCTTTTCTTAATCTGCGCCCCTCGACTTCACGACCCCGCTGTTTTGTCCTTCTGGCTATGGCACTAGGCTTAAAATTTTGATTCTCCTAACTCAGCCTCACGTATTGTTGGTGTTATGTCCATGCACTACCACACTCAGCTCAGAACCAGACTTTCTTATTTAGCCCACAGTTTTCATCTTTATTTTATTTTATTTTATTTTTTGCTTTTTTGAGACAGGGTCTCACTTTGTAGTTCAGGCTGGCCCTGAGCTCACTATGGTGCCCAGGCAAGCTGCCGCGAACTCAGCAATCCTCCTGTCTCTGTCTCCCGAGTGCTGGGATTACAGGTGTGAGCCACCACGTCTGGCATTGTGGTATGCAGTGTTGATTGTTGGTGTGCGTGTCTCCACGCCCAGCATTCTATGTGGTTACCGGGGATCGAACTCAGGACCTTGCGCTTGCGAGTCAGGCGCCGGAACCACTGAGCTAACCCTCGGGCCCCACAGTTTTCATCTTTAAAGCAAATTCACAAGAACACTCAATTCACATGACTTTCCCTTCATACCCTTAGGGAGTTTGAAGCTCAAGATTAGCTGTAAATCCCCAAAACTTCTTCAGACAGCGCACCTCAAGCATACAGTTTCCAAACCTGACAGAAGAAAGTGAAAAACAGAATTTTGTTGTTCTCTGGTTAGAGTTGCTGTGACTGTGATATTTGCTGCTGTCAGGGCTGGGGATGGAGCTTTACTTCCACTCTCACCCCCATTTCTGGTCTGTTTGCTGAACCAGAGCCTTTGGCCACAGGGTCCCCTCTTGATAGGTCTGCAGAGCGTGATTTGCAGAATATGACAACCTTTCCTTTTTCAAAGTACTTTTCTCCTTTCCTGTATCTTCCAACATCTGAAAATTTTGATTTCTCTTTAGTGACACTGGGAGACAGATCATGCATTCATTAGCTACACGGTTTTTATCAGGCCAATGGCCTACCAAGTCGGGAACTCCATAAGCCAAGTCCTTAGGTGTAAAGATTCTTTGGACAGTAAAATAAGTGACAGCAAATGTCAGGTGATGTTTGGAACTATCCTGTTTCAGAGAAATAACTGGAAGGTCAGAGAGTCTTTGTTACATTTTTGTTACTGGAGAGGTGCTGAATAAAAGTGTGGCAGGCTGGGGCCTGGGGTCTTTTGCTACCCAGAGCAGCATGGATCAGGCCCAAGCTCAGTTTCTCTAAGCCTCATATTATTTAGCTGTGTGCTATGGACCCGCAGGAGACTAGAACCTAAATTCAAAGGTCTGAGTTATGTTTGGATCCCACAAGATGATATCATTAAAACAGGACAGGAAGGGTTGGGAGTGGGCTGAGAAGTAAAATTTGTTTTGAACTGGCCTCTCTTGTATTGTGCTATCAACCAGTTTTAGGTTCAATAAAAGGAAATGAGAATAATTGGAAAGAGGAAATAAAAAAGTTAAAAACCGTAAAACAGTGTCAAAAACAATTTGACTAAAAAACCAGTAAGGCAATGCAATGTGTGTTGACTAATAATAAACATCCACAAACAGCTGATCCCTCCCATGACGTTACTCAGCTGTTTAATTATCTTCAGATAAATGTCTCCTTACAGGCTGACAAGCATTAGGGCCAGGTAAAGCAGCAATTATGAACATTTTATAATCTACACATTTCTGGTTGACTGATTTTCAACAAAGGTACTAGGAACATATGATAGAGAAAAGACAGTGTCTTTAATTAAAGGTCATAGGACAACTGGATATCGACATGAAGAGGAGTGAAGTTCGACCCTTACTGCACACCATGCTGGTAATGTCTAGAGATGCTGAAGATGTCTGGTTATTTGTCCCCAGAATCCTGTGTTGGAAGCTTGATTTAGAAGTGAGAGTTTTTCAAGAGTTTTACCCTTGTGGGTGGATTAATATCCTGGGAATAAATGAAGATTATCTTGCATTCTTGGTTTCTCTCAAGTCTGTTATTGGTGAAATGATTTTATTTTTCAGAGCCAATTTAATATCCTGATTCTTCTTTCTTAGAGTAGGACAGAGAGAGGGGATAGCAGATGTATCCCAAGGTGTCATTCCTTAGTGACCAGTAGCCAGCACCCCAAGTGGCCCTCTGCCCATAGGGTGACCTATTGCTGCAAATTATGGATTGCCTAATTGTCTCTCTCAGAAACACCTAGCTTACCTGGAATCATGAGGGAAACATGAGGGAAAACTCATGTTTTCCCTGAGTGTTTGTATCACTTTCCCTCTGTGCCAGTTCATGCTTCAGTTTCCTTTTCTTATAAAGACAGTGGTGTGTGGATTTACCCTCATCACCTCATTTAATTTAATCACTTCTGCAAAGACCTGTCTCCATATTTAGTTACTTTCTGAAGTATTGAGTTAGGATTTAGACATATGAATTTTGAGAGAACACAGTTCAGTCCATGATAGGCTTTTAGGAATATCTTAGGGCAGATGTCTTTTTTTGGAGTCTACTGGGATAAAATATCATAATCACTTAATAGAAAAACAAAACTGCATGAGAAAATATTTGGGCATAAATCCCCTGTGAAGTTTAGATAAATTTAGTTTTGGGATTGATTACATGCAGTTAACTCTTTTGCTTTAAATTGGATTAAGGAAAATTGAAAGAACAGCTTGCTCTGGTTTCGCAAACTTTACCAGCTCGCACCTGGAGAGGAAGTCTCACAGTTGGATAAGCACAACTCAGGGTGGATCAGGGTAGTTTCCTCTTCTGTGTCTTCTGAGATCAGTCTGGCACCTGATACCAAAACCTCCTCTTTGAAGTTCTGAAGGATAAAAAAATTCTCCTTTCAAAACTGCATGGATATGATCAGCTTGTGTCTTGAAGGAATTTATTAAAGAGAACTTCTTGTAGATTTTTATAGTAAGGATGCTGGTTCTCTTGAAAATACAGTAACTTACTAGCCAAAATATTGTATAAAAATTATTGATTTTAAATGGGAATTTCAGGTTCTCCATCTCTGTATCATTTAGGGCAGAACACATCATACCTTGGTAATAACCAACTTCCAACTTTCAGCGCCTTTAAATAATATTGGTTTATTTTTCACTCACACAACATATCGAAGCAGGTCGGCAGAGACTGCCTGTAGGGATTGTTTGTGTAGGTTGTTGCAGTATTGCAATATCTTAAAGTCTCTTTAAAAAATTCTCTTACTGCATGTGGGATGCACACGTGTAATCCCTGTCATTAGGAGGCTGAGGCAGGAAGATTACCGGTTTGAGTCTAGTCTGAGCCACTCAGCAAGACTGTATCTCTCAACAACAACAACAAAGCAAGCAAACAAATAAATAAAAAGAGCTGGAGAAATCTCTCAGTGCTCCTGGGATTCAGTTCTCACCTCTGCAAGACGAAAATAAATGAGCCCAAAATAAAAGCCCACATAAAATAGCAAAAATCTCTAATAATACCTATATTTACTTAATCAATTATTTTCCTTCATGAATCTTTTCTTTTTATTAAAAGCCAGACATATACTGGCTTCATGACTTGCTTCGGGTTTCTTAATGCACTTTGTTTGATGTGGCTGTCAGCAGATTAGAGGAAGGGACTCATTAGCACAGCCAGAAGATCCTACTGATATAAAACACCAGAGGGATTTTGACTCGCCTCTGTGCAGTTCTAAATATTTTAAAAGTCAAAGATTACTTTATTATGTGAGACCCTTTCAAAGGCAGAGATGATCCCTTGGAGACTGTTTAGCTTCATGATTTCTTGACACTAGGATTTTGAATTGTGGGGCCTAATGAAATTGTGTCTATAAATACATACTTAACTAATACACCCATCAGGGCATCTCCTTGGTCAGTTTTCTGCCAAATATTACCACATGTAATGAAATGGCTTGAAAGTTAAATATAGGCCATAATTATATAATTATATAATATAATATAATATATAATTATTATATTATACACAATAATATATAATATAATATGTATTATTATATTATATAATATTATAATGCTATATATTATAACGATATACATAATACATCAATATAATATGTTATAATATTAATATATAATAATATAATAATGTATTATATGTTATAATATATAATTATATTAAATTATATCAAGCACTTAAGAGAGTATATGTCTTTTTTTTTCCTCCCAGTGGTGGGGATTGATCCCAGGTACTTCACACTGGGCCCTTTGTTACTTTTTTTTTTTTGCTTTTTGGAGACAGGGTCTCACTTTGTAGTTCAGGCTGTCCCTGAGCTCACTATGGTGCCCAGGCAAGCCACCACGAACTCAGCAATCCTCCTGTCCCTGCCTCCCAAGTGCTGGGATTACAGGCGTGAGCCACCACACCCGGCACTGTGGTATGCGGTGTTGATTGTTGGTGGGCGTGTCTCCACGCCCAGCATTCTGTGTGGTTACAGGGGATCGGACTCAGGTCCTTGCGCTTGTGAGGCAGGCGCCGGAACCACTGAGCTAACCCTCCGGCCCCCTTTGTTACTTTTTATTTTGAGGCAAGATCTCACTAAATTGCCCCACTGGTAAGTGAATTTGTAATCCTCCCTCCTCAGTCTCTGAAAGCGCTGGGATTATAGGTATGCATCACTGTACCCAGCTCAGAGTATCTTTATAAAGAAATTTAAACTGCATCTCTCATTATCATTAAAATATTTCTACTGTAAAGAATTTCAACATACATTAAAAACAGAATAGTATAATAAAACCCTAATACTCTCTATCCACCTTCAATCATTAACATATTGCCAATTTGCTTTATCTCCACCTCTCCATTTTTATTCCATGTTTTTATAATTGATTTTATCGGTACATTTTATATACACATTATGATCACAGTTGACATTGGGGATTTGTACCACTACAAGATGTGAATTAATTCTCATTTTTCCCATTCCCTTGCACTCCCTACCACCCTGGCCCCCTATATACATAATCATTGTTTCCTTTTTTTGCCATCAAATTTTTTCTTTTTCTTCTTCTTTACTCAACCCTACCCCCTTTTCCCTTTGAATATTTTCTTACTATTTCATAACACTCCATGGTTTTTTTTTTTTTTTTTGAGACAGGGTCTCGCTTTGTAGTTCAGGCTGGCCCTGAGCTCACTATGTAGCTCAGGCAAGCCTCAAACTCAACAATCCTCCTGCCTCTGCCTCCTGAGTGCTGGGATTATAGGTGTGAGCCACCACGCCCGGCACTGTGGTATGTAGTATTGATTGCTGGTGGGCATGAGTCACCACGCCCAGCATTCTATGTGGGTACCAGGATCGAACTCAGGACCTTGCACTTGCAAGACAGGCACCGGAACCACTGAGCTAAATCTCTGGCCTTCTTTGGTTTTTTAAAAATAGCTTTATTGAGGTAGAACTTTACATTCTACACTTGATCTTAGCTAAAAGTCCGAGAAGCGATAGAACTTTACATTCTAAAAATAAACCCATTGTGAGTATACAATTCAGTTCATACTGCCCTCAACTGTCTGATGACCCCTCTGAATGCTTTTATCATGGTTGGAGGTCTTCCAAACAAAATCCCATAAGGGGAATAATCTGACAGTCTGGGAGTGCACTGGACCCTAAGTAGGGTGAGGGGGTAAACTGTCAGTCCAGGCCTCTCAAGTTTCCTGACATACCCTGGTTAAGATGACCTTCAGGGAGTGACTTATGTGATCTGCTTTCCCTGAGCTGTGGGATCTGTAAGCTATATGAAGGTTCCATCTGACCTAGAGCAGATCAGAGAGGGTTGTATCACTCTGGTTACAAAAGCTGGCCTGTTATCACTTCCTGGCGTTAGGAGCAGTCGGTATCCAGGGATGACTTCAGGCAAGAAGAGTCTGACAACTTTATGTGCTTTCTCAGTCCAACTGAATATGGGTTCCATTCAACCAAATGTATGCAGATGAAGACCAACAGTTTTCCTTTAGCTGGCAGGGTGTTACTTCAGGAAAGTCTATTTCTAAATCCTCAAGGGGTGACATATCAGTATATTGATTCCTGGGCCTGCCTTGGCTTGTTGCAGGGGGTTATTTCTGGTTCAGTTGGGCATCATTGGCTTATGGTGGTATAGAGGGATGGCAGCAAGCAGATGTAGAAGTATCAGCTCAATAAAGCCTCGAGACTGATTTTCCTTGGTGGTTCAAATTGTAGAATTCTTGAAGTAGGGCCTATGGTCTTCACATGGTACAAATGTTCCTTGATCTGGCAGAGTACATCATGCACCAGGGTCTTTGTTGGGCCTACTGATTTTTTTCTTAAGCATGTACTAGTTCTGTATTTTGGAAATCTTTAGGGAGTATGATCAATTTTGTGAAATCATATGGGGTGAGGGTACCCGGAGGGGCCAAAGCATAAGCTTGGTCATAGAGATCCTTTATATCTCTCCAGGTAGTCTTATTGGGGCATTGTGGCACTGGACAGCATCGATGTTTTTTTGGGCCATTGCTGAAGCAAGAGCCTCCTCATTTGGCCAGTTGGCAGATCGGATGGCCATGTAGGGCTTATCTTCTGTAGGGAGCCACATTTCCACAGGCTGAGCTGCTTCCAGGCTTTGTGGTACAGGCTTTGGTAGAGGTAGAGAAGCCCTGTGTGGAAATTTCTCAGAAAACTAGTACTAGGGGTCCCATTTGACCCTGCTATCCCCCTGCTAGGAATATACCCAAAAGAATTTTAAAAATCACATTGGAAAGACAGATGTACACCCTTGTTCATAGCAGCTCAGTTCATGATAGCTCAATCTTGGAAACAACCCAAATGTCCATCAACTGGAGAGTGGATAAAGATGTGGTTTTTTAATAAAATGGAGTATTACTCTGCCATAAAGAATGACAAGATCAATCCATTTAGGTGCAAATGGAGACACCTGGAGGATATACTAATAAGTGAAATCAATAGATCACAGATAGGCAAATTCCGGATCTTCTCTTTGACTTGAATACCTGTAGATGCAAATGAGCTCTAGAAAGTATGACAGCTTTTATAGAGTGGGAAATTTCCATAGGAAATTTGGTGTGGGAATGTAATGAAGGGAAAGAATAAATATGATACTGAAAGAAAATAAAAGAGTATGTATAAAGGGGGTGGGGAGGTGTGGGTGGGTATGAATACGGTTAAAAATGAGAATTAACTTGCATCATATGCTGGTACAAATTCCCCAATGTTATACGTGATTGTGAGATGTATATAAATTGTACCACTAAAGAGAAGCCCAGTGTCCTCCATGCGGATCCAGTCGTCCTTGTGAAGGGACTTGTGGTAGACACCCTGGAGGTGCTGGTCCAGGTGGAAGCTGGGCACCTCTCTGGGAGTGTCTCGCAGGGTGTGCACACAGAGCAGTGGGTTCCTGGCTGGCTGGTCCAAGTACTGCTACTCCCAATAGGCTTCCTGGGATGTAGAGGCCCAGGGGTGCTTCCATGAGTGGCAGCAGCAGCAGGAGTCACAGCCCCACGGCACTGGACGTGGCCTTTACTATTGCCTCTGGCGGCTGGGGAGGAGGGTCCCATGGAGGGCAAGTGGGACAGTTTAAGAGGTGGAGCAGAAGGAGGGGCCAGTGATCCATAAGGGGGTGGCGGCTAGGCATTGGCTGGGGGGAAGAGGCTCTGGCACCACCTTGGGGTCACGCCTGTGTGTTCACCGGAAGAGAAGGGGCACCAGCGCCATTTTGGAATTGTGCAGAGTATATTTCCCATACTTGGAAAGGTGAGGTCAGTGGAACAAAGGTGGAAGGGGGTTCGACAGTTAAAGAAGCGGCCTCCTGAGCTGCAGGGAGGGGCGCGGCCTGCTGAACTGAGGAGAGGAGGAATTCCCCAGGAAGGTGGGGGCACTCACCCAGGAGGCGAGGCAAAGGATTACCCTAGGACCTCAGTTTGGGCACCAGTTGTCCCGGGGTTGCACACGGTGGGGGGTGGGGGCATGAGGCACAGAGTCACAAATGCACACCAGACTCTGGGGAGGTTTTTGGAGTGCTTCTGTTTAATGAATGCAGTGTAGGGCATTAAATAGCATAATCAGTGGGAGAGGTTTGTGGTAACTATTGGGGATTGGCCTATGGTTGTCAGAGGAGGGGCCCAATGTTGGGGAGAACCGGGCATTCTCTGGCCATGGCATGCCCTTTAGCTCAACCCTTGCTTAGGTCTCAACTTAGTCTACTGAGGGCCAAGGGCTCTCTTGGGACCTAGGAGACTGGCATGTGTTGCAGTTGGCTCAGCCAGACCTGGATTTTGCCATCAGCGGATGACTTGTCTTCTCTCCATTCCATGAGCAGCGTCCTTAGTTATGACAGATCTCAGGTACTAGATAGAAGTAGGTCAGCATATCCAGGCCTTTTTCAAGGACACCTCGTAGCTGTGTCCATGAGCAACTGCAGAAGAGCCCGTGTCCCTTCCCAGGAGTCCCGTTTGCTTTCACTTGCCAGTCAGAGGTCCTCTACACATGTGAACAGAGTACAGTTAAGTTTGTCGCCTGGGAAGGCATTTAGGTCAGCAGCCAGGGCTTCCCTGAATGGTGTGGCAGAGTTTTTTGAAGCTTAAGGAGGTCTTGTTCAGGTTAACCGTATCTTTTGCCTCATATTGGGGTCCTCCTCTTCCAAGGCAAAGAGCAGCTGGCCTTGGGGGGCCAACCACGGGCAGAAGAAAGCACCTTTTAGACCCAGGCAGGTGAACTGGGCTGCTTGAGATGGGAGCAGGTTCAGCAGAGTGGAGGGGTTCAGAACTCCTGGAGCCAAGTAACTGGTGGATTTCCCAGAGATCTGCAGTGGTAGGGCACCTAGGGTCAGGTCAGCAGGTCCTTTGGGGGCTAACGTTATGCTTGCCCCAACTTTGGTCAGCAGGTCTCTTCCCAGGAGAGGTTTAGGACTCTCAGGCAGATACAGGAACTTGTGGACCACTTTATAGCCTCCCAAGTGCAGCTGTGAGGATGAGACTTTTTGTTTCATTGTCCTATCTACCTCACACTGGACGGTCTTGGTTGGCAAAGACATTCGTGGCAGCTGAGTGACATTCATGGCAGCAAAACCCTCTCAAGTTTCTGGAGTTGTGGAAGGTGCAGGAGTGGAGTGGGCTGTGAGGGCAGCACAGACTATCACTAGTTCTCAGGAGACTAAGGATCAAATGGAGTGAAAATGCAGAACACTTCAGGGTCATTTGTAGAAGTCAGATGGCTGACTCGTCTGGCTTTTGAGTTACTAAGGCCATTTTTTAGAAGTTTGTTGGCTTTTCAGCTTCAGCACAGGTGCCCCAGAGGTTGGCCTTTCAGTATCATTCGAGAGAAGCTTGTCCTACAGGGTGTGAACATTCCAGTCTGCCTTGGCGTTAGAAGCTGTATCTCTTGCCCGTTCTTCAGGGCCCATGCAGCTCTCAGGCACCTGTCTCTGTAGGTTCTTTCTGGCCTTGGTGAATATTCTATATCTTTCTTGAGTGTTGAAGAGAGTAAGGAACAGCTAGCAACAGCCATGCTGGGGGAGGTAGATGAGTCTGGAAAATGGACTCCATGAGGTTGATGAAGGCCTGAGCCTTTTCTGAATAGAAAGGAGTATGTTGTTTCTGGTCCAGAAGGTCATCATGGTGAAGGGCTGGTAGTAGAGGGTGGCTGGTCTGGCCAGGGCAGAGGCATCACTCAGGATGTGGGGTGGAGGTCAGGTGTCATGGATAGGCAGCTGAATGGCAGGAGGCTGAGCTGAGTGAAGGCATCTAACCAGAGGAGTTTCCTGAGGAACAGTCTCATTGCCACGTGGTATGGTGGTGGGGCTGGAAGCCAGTGTGGGGAATGATGGACAGAAAAGGAGACTGGCTGGAGATGAAACTGCTGGAGGACTGAGAAGTGGACTACTTGGAGACATCGGTTGTGCTGGAGGTGAGGTGGACCCTGGGACAGGTGGTGGCAGATTGGAGGATGGCAGAGGGTTGGATGGTGGTGGGCTATCAAGCAGTACCAGAGGGGAAGGTACTGGGTCTCAAAAAACACAAGGTGGAGGCTGAAAGTTTTCCTTTGGGTCACCCTGATGAATGATCTTGTCTTTTGGTGGGTTTTGGTTTGAATGGAGGGCCTCAAAGCCTGATGGTGTCACTTCCCAGTCATGAAGAATCCAGTCCATGCTGGAAGGAACTGAGTAACCTCTGGCCAGGAGTCAATATGAAGGAACTGTTTGAGGTGGCCTGGCTTATCAACTCTCCATACTGTGTACATTGCCTGGATTTCTACACTTCCTTCAGAGGGCCAACGTACATTGAATTGAGGCCAATCAATTTCGCAGAGGTTTTGCAACCTTGTGGGCTTTGGTTTAATTCCATATTCCCCACTAAATCCCTTCTTAACATTTTGATCATCTAGTCTAAGACAGTGGGCTTGCTGGGTGTATTGCTCATGGTATATGTGGTATCCCTGGTCTGAGCCCCAAACAGAGATAGAAACAGACTTGTATAGAGATCTATAAGGAAGGGCGGTGGGCCCACCTACTGGGAGAGCCTGCTCTTTGAGACAGATGGGTGGGGTTAAAATAACATTCTTGAAACTTTAGATGAAAATATGCAGCACTAATAGTTACATTGCTTGAACAGAACATTGTATAGTAAAGAGGTGGGGGGGGGGGAAATGACCTGCCTTGTTGTGCATTATTTCCTTATCAATTTGGGTAGTACCTAGTTGTTGGAATTGCTAGATTGCCTGATAAAATTGAATTTATCTTTCTACGAAACTGCCCAACTGTTCTCCAGATGGTTATATTATTTTCTTATCAATAATGTATGAGTATTTCTATTTCTCCACAGGCATACCAACATTTAGTATTGTCTCAAAATGCTTACTATGCTAACAAATGCAGAGTATTATTTCATTATACCTTCTAATTATATTTTTAAAAAATCTATTAATTTTCTTTTGTGTGTAGTGCTGGAGGTTGAACACAGGGTGTGCTGAGTTATATCCCTATTCACTTTATGTGTTTGAGACAGGGTTTCTCTAAGTTACCCAGGCTGGCCTTAGACTTGGGATTCCCCTGCTATATACTCCCAAGTATGTGGGGTGAGAGGCATGTGTCAGCCACTGCACCTGACAAAAATTTCAGTTTTTAAAATGAGGATACTTCTTAGTCTGCCCCAGATGAATTTCTGATTGCTCTTAAGTTATGCAAAGTCTTGATTTAGTAATCAACCTGTTCACTCCTATATATGAGTTTAAACTTCCAAATTGATATAGAGGTACCTTTATTTCCTGCCTCAGCCCTTGCTACTAAGGCTCCTCAGGTTTGATAGTTCAATAGGAGCACTCAGCACATGGTTATAGTCATGACAGTGGTTCGCTACTAAGCAAATTTTATATTACACTGAAAAGATACAAAGCAGAAGGTCACAAAGCAACATCAGAAAGGGCAAAACGTGTGTAATGCGAACTCTGGAGAACATCAGGTGTGAGGTTCCAAGAGTCCTCTTCCAGTGGCCTCCCAGTAAAGTCACAGAGGTTATTTAATTCTCCCAGTGACTGTGATGACATGGACATTTCTCTCAGGGAAGATCACTGGACACTCAGTGCCCGGGATTCATACTGACAAGTATGTAAGTTCGAGTCCTGGAAGGAAAGAAAATGTTTGGTGTAAACTGTACTCTTTGGATGAGCAGTTTAAGCACAATGAACCATTTGTATTCATTCCGAAAATGATGGAATCCTCCTCAAATCTAAATTCCCATATCAGCAGGCCTATTGAACAACAGTATTCTCAGGCCTGCTTTGTTCACTCCTTTATGAGCAGATTCAAAAATAGGTGAGAAGATTAATAGAACAGAAAATAGTCCAGAAATAGACCTACACATATAAGGACACCTGAGGAATGACAGAGGTCTCTTTGCAATACATTGAGGAAAACATGCTATTTTAAATAAATGACGTCATTTGGATATATATGTGGAAAAACATCTGGCACTTAATTTACATGATCTTTAATATTAATTTGGAATGGATCAAAAGTGATAAGCTAGTAGAAAATAACATGGAAAATAAATATCTTTATGCCTGTTGGAGGCAAGGTTTTCTTAAATATGCAGAAAATATACTAATTATACAGGACAAAATGGATACATTGGACATAATTAAAACTGAGGAACTTTGTTTTATCAAAAGATATCACTAAGAAAGTAAAATAAACCATGGAATGTTTTATAATATCAATTTCCACAAAAGACTTAAATATAGAAAAACATAAAATGTTTTTGTGTTATGAATGATTTTTCAGTAAAAATACATACTCAAGAACCAAAAGAGAAGGAACCCAAAACATATTATTTTGAAAAGTGAACAAAAGATTTGACTAGGTAAATTCTACACAAAACTAATATAGTCCCTAAATAGATACAAAATTGATTATATTAATGAGTTTCCTATTTCTCCTATGACAAGTGATCTAGTGACTTGAGACTGACCCTCTGTAAGAGGCTCTACAGAAATGTGCACTAGGAGACATATTCTATTACTAGAAGACATACTGCAGCACTATTCACTATTATAGCTCCAGACTGGAGACTCTCCAACTGTCCATCAAGAGCTCAATGAATAACAAAATGTAGCATGTTCATACATGAAGTACTAAGTAAGAATGAGAGTTAAGAAATTATCAGTATTATTACATGTAGCTACATGGATTAATCTCGAGTAAAATATGGAGCAAAAGCATCCAGATGCACAAAAATAAATAACTGTATGATTACAGTTTCATGAAGTTCAAAAACAGGCAGTTAGTACACGGCGTTACAAGTAGTACATGTTACAAAGTTAGTACACGGTTGAAGGTAGAAATGAATAGGAAGGAGCAATGGAAATTCTGGCAATGCGGGCAGTGCTCTCTATCTTGACCCAGGACTAGGTGCACGGGTATATTTATTCTAAAAGTTTGTAAAACTGTTCACTCGTGAGATACCCACTGTTAACATGTGTGCTGTACTTCAGTAAAAGCAAGTTTACTAACAAAATAAGTTAACAATTAGGCATGAAGACTTTCTGAGAACTCTTTGAAAAGGAAATAAGTCACTAGCAAGTAAACTTTTTTCCTTCTTACCTGACCCTGAAGTTTTTTTGTTTTCTTTTTTACTTGAAGAACAAGTTCATTTCCTTTTCAGGATCTTCACATTCTCCAGTGGAAGGCCGGGTTCCATTTTAAGTTCCCAGTGTGGCTGGAAAGTTGAGAATATCCTTTCAGGAAATGGGTCCTGAATTGTTTGAATGTGTTTCACAGGTTACAAAAACAGGCTTGGTGGGAATTTCAGTTTCAGCATTTAATCTATTGCCAACTGCACTTGATTTAGAAATTCCAGTGACTCATCATCTCAGGTCATGACAGTGAGAATAAGATGAGCTTGGGTACAAAAGAGATCAGTTACCAGCCAGCAGTTTCTTTTTGTTGAGGCCTTTCAATAATGCAGATACTCCCGGTGGATTCTACTGTGGGCACAACTGCAACTGATCTCTCCTTACAAGATTCCATGTAACAGTTCAAAGTTTCTTTTAACCTCACTGCACTTGTTTATTTATTTATAAATTTGCTTTTAAAAAACTCTAGTGAAAGACAAAACTTAAAGGTCAGGTTCATCAACTCTCTGTCAAGAGTGTTAGGAAGAGCATATTTCTGAATTCTCTTGTTTGTATGGAGAAAACTTTCATTTTAGCTTCTCAAAGGCGACATTAGGAGTATTGGGAAACTTTCACCTGTCTCTCTTCCACCTCTTTGGTGATGCATTTGCTTGGTGAGGCTGGGAAAAAGCTGGAAGGACCAGACAACTTGTGTGCTGGAGTAGTGGTTTTGAAGCTGTATATAAACTCACTCTCACTACAGTTTAAGGCCCAGAATTTGTAGTGCTTAAACTTCTCTGAGCCCGCTGGAATCATTATGGAAGTTTAGGGTTTTTCTCTATCTCTTGGAGTGGCTTTTGGATTCTCCTGTCTTCAGATTGCTTTGGTGTGACACAGAGCTGTAAACACTTGCTGTAAGACTGAACTGTCTCACTTCCTCCTAACACTACCAGGGAGGGAACCCAGGACCTCATGCATGTTGGTAAATGCTCTACCATTGAGCTACAGCCCACATTTTTAAAATTTCACCTTAAAATAGGCTCTTGTCACATTGCCTAGGCTGGCCTTGACCTTGTTCTCCTCTGGCCTCAGATCCTGAGTAGCTGGGAATATAGGACTGTTACCATTCTCAGGTATGTCTCTTCCTTGTTTGGGCTTATTCCTCTTTGCCACACAGTATCTGGTCCTAGAACCATGCTGTTCTTCCTCAGCGGTGCAGGAAGCATGGGAGTTTCTCCCCCCGCCCTTTTCTTTTCTGCAGTGCTGGAGATTGAACCCCAGGCCTGGTATATAGCAGGCAAATGCCCTACCAGTGAGCTATATCCCTAGTTCAAGCAAAGATTTTTACAAATCTTTTGAAACAGAGTCTTGCTATCTGGTTCAGGCTGGCCTCGAAGTTGCAGAGACCCTCCTACTCAGTCTCTTGAGTGCTGGATTACAGGCATGCACCACCATGCCTTGCTTAAGCACGCAAATATTGCTTTGCATAATTGAACACATTACATTGTTATAAAGGAAAAATGGTATTAAGAAAATGGGGGGAAACAAAAACTACAAAAAAAACTAACAAAGGAGCTTGTCGGAGTTACAATTGCTACAATAAAGTATGTAGACTCAATAGCTTAAACATAATAAAATTAATTTTCTCACGGTTTTAGAAGCTGAGGAGCTTGCGATTAGGTGTCCACATGGTTGGGTTCTAGTAGGTGCTGCTCTGAGTCTCAAGCTGCTAACTTCTCATTGTATCCCCTCTATAAAGGCATTAATCTTGCACATGAGCATTCTACCCTTATGACCTAGTCACTTCCTCAGCTGGCCCACCTAGTACTGTCATGATGGGGTTGGGGTTTCAACATATGGAATTTTATGTGCACATAAGCATTCAGACCCTAAGAAAGTTAAACACTGGAGTTCTGGATTCAGGAATTCAGATGCCTGCAATACTTCCCCCTGAGATTAGTTCATTAGGAGTTCTGCTATTTGCAAAGTTTGTAAGGCAAATGACTCTGATTTTTACGTAGTGCTAAGAGGGAAAATTCAAGTAATAGAATTGTATAAAGAAAAGTGCTAAAGACTGCTTAAGGCTACTTGCTTCTTCACTAAATGTTTATGGAAATATTCTTCAGAAAAGGGGCAAAAGGAGACTTCTACAGTCCTACAAATGTTCTATATTTTTATCTGGTTGGCAGTCACTTACTGTCTACAAAGTGGAAACCACCAACAGAGTGAAGAGACAACTCAGAGTGAGAATATTTTTTTTTAACAATTATTCAGCAGAAGACTATTAGCTCAAATATATCAAGAACTCAAAAATTCAGCCTCCTCCAAATTTAAAGACCCAATCCAAAACTGGACATCTGAAGTGAATAGACAGTTCTCAGATGATAAATAGAAACAGCAACTAAATATATGAAAAAACATGATGTTTCTTTGTAGTATTTCCCATGTGGTCTTTGTACTTATGTGGTTTTATTCATGAAGTATCTACCTATTCTTTCTTCCAGCAGATTTAATGTTCTTGTTTAATATTTAGATCTTTGATCCATTTCAATTTTAGGTTAGTACATGATGAGAAATATGGGTCTAGCTTCACTCTTTGGGAGGCTGAAACCCAGTTTTCCCCAGCATCATTTATTAAAGAGGCTATCTTTCTTCTTGCGAAGGTGGTTGGCTCCTTTGTCAATGATGAGGTGGCTGAGTGTGTCTGGAGTTGTTTCTGAATCTTCTAGTCTGTTCCATTCATTCTCAGGTGGGTTCCTTTGCCAGTACAATGCTGTTTTTATCACAGTGATTTTGTACTACAATGTCAAGTCAGGGGTTGTGATGCCTTTGCTGCTCAGAACTGCCTTTGCTGTCCTAGGTCTCTTCTGTTTCCAAATGAATGTTAGGATTGTTTTTTTCTTTTTCATTAAGTTTATTGATACATTTTAGGTATACATTATTGGGAGTTTGTACCTGTACATGATTTATCTTGTTTTTTTTTTTAATTTATTTTTTTGAGGGTACTGAATTGAACTCAGGACCTTGTGATTGTGAGGCAGGTGTGGTGCTACTGAGCTAAATCCCCAGCCACTGATTCTTGACTTTTCTCCATTCTCTTTAGCTCCCTTCCAACCCACCACCCTCCCTAGTTACAAAAGCTTTGTTTCATTTTTTTCCTCATTTTTCTTTCCCTGCTTTCCTTTCCCCATTTACACTTTCCTTTCCTCATTTATACTTCCAGTATCTCACACCAAAGAAACAATTCGGTATTTACACATGTGTGTAAGATGTTTATTCTAATTCTGTGAGACCTGTTTGAATTTTGATCAGGATTGTATTAAATTTGTATAACAATTTTGACTATTTTCACTAAATTGATTCTTCCTATCCTTAGTAATATGTTTATTTACATAGTTTTGTCTTAGTGAGTATGTGGTGACAAGGTTTAGAATCTTGTTGAAGCTGTGCTATGTTTGCATTTCTCTAAAATTCCTATGATGAAATCCTAAGCCCAAAAGTGATGATATTAAGAAGTGAGAAATTTGGGAGGTGATGATGTGAGGAAGACAGAGGACTCCAGCCTGGAGTCCTGGAGCTAGCGTCTTTTTTAAAAAATTCAATTCTTTATTGTACATTTTATAGACAGTTCACAATCATACTCAACATTGGGGAATTTGTATCAGCATATGACACAAGTTAATTCTCATTTTTACCCATATCCCTACCCACCCACAACCCCCATCCCCTATACACATGTTATTTCTTTTTCTTTCCAAATCATATTTATTGTTTCTCCTTATTACTTTCCCCTACCACATTCCCTTTGAATATTTCCTATTTCACAAAATCTATCATACATTCTAGAACTCATTTACATCTATAGGTTCTCATACCAGAGAAAAGATATGGTATTTACATATCTGTGATCTATTTATTTCACTTATTAGTGTGTCCTCAAGGTGTGTCCATTTGCACATAAATGAATGAAACTTGTCATTCTTTATGGCAGAGTAATACTCCATTTTATTTAAAAACCACATCTTTATCCAGTTTCCAGTTTGGAGCTAGCAATCTTTTTTTTTTTTTTTTTTTTTTTTTT